>JABASF010000260.1:0-50662 GCA_019776145.1 Harlomillsia oculata | reverse complement strand
TTTATCATACATTCTTTAAGTGGATCGCCAACAGGATAGTTTTGTGGGCAAATGCAATTTCCTTTTCCGCTTAGAACATCGTACTGACAGACAGCGTTAACGCCGCATCGAATGTTTGCACATGCATCGTGTCCTTTGCAAACACAGCCCTTTGTAGGATCACCGCTACATGATTCTTGACAAGTACACCGGAAACCAGATACGGTGTCAATGCATTTAGCATTTTCACCGCAAGGATTGCTGAGACATTCGTTTTCATCTAAATATGCAACAGACGAGTTTAGTTAAAATTGTACCATGGAATGGAATGAAATAAATGACATTCAAAAGTGAAAGACTGTTCCGTACCAATGACGCATTTGATTACTGGGTTTCCAGTATGACCAGGTGGGCAGGTGCATTGGGCTCGCCGATTGACTACTCTGCACTGCGCATTTGTTCCGCATGCACCCGATTGCAAGCATGGATTCTTGCAACTGCCTTGGATGCACATTTGAGAGGTGCTGCAGTCTCCGTCTTGATTACATTCAATATGCTTACATTCTTTGCTTGGTTCACCGTGGAATCCATTAGGACACAAGCAAACCGGGCGATGTTGTGACACCCGGCACAAGGCATTCACTCCACAAGGAGAGTTGGATTGAGAGCATGGGTCCGTACACTGTCCATTGATGCAAGATGAATCAGAAGTACAATCCGTGTTGAATCGACATCCAATTGCACATAGTCCTTGTTGACAAACTTGACCTTGCGGGCACATTTCATCTTCAGCACACTGGCTTCGACACTGTCCGTTGTGACAAGTCTGGCCACATGCACATTGGTTGGAAGAAGAGCAGGATGCAATACAGTAACCGCCTTCACATGTAGAACCCGCTGGACAAGTCGTTCCTGCGCATCTGGCTGGAGGTGTCGTACACGAAATAAGCGGATTTCCAATAGTTCCAGCAGCACAACTGCAGAGTGGAGAATGGTTTACGACTTCACATTTGGCACAAGCACCACAAGCCACGCTGCCTTTGCAGGGATCTGAAAAACAAGTTAGTTCCAAATTCCATTTCATTTAATAACGTATTAAGTAGTAAACCTCATTGCTGTAAAAATGAAATTAACTCTCATACCTCGACATTGTCTGTTGACACAAGAGAGTTCACCTGAACAATGCGAATCACTTCGACATCCTGCTAAGCATACACGACCTTGGCAAATGAATCCAGAACCGCATTGATCATCATTGGTACACAATGGTTTACAAGTTCCACCGATACAGCGTTCGTCGGAGAGACAATTAGCATCGCTGCTACACCGGACTCGGCACATTTCATCAATACAAACAAGTCCAGATGGGCAAGCGTCTTGAGAATTGCAAGGCAGTTGTGGAGCTTTGCATCCTGCACGAGCATCGCCAACCAATCCAGTCATACACTTGCAGGCCACTTGATGTTTCTGTACTGAACAAAGTGCATTAGTTCCACAAGCTATGGGTGAACCACATGGATCGATACATTTGCTGTTGAGACAAGCTTGGGAATCTGGACAGGCAGAATCAGATCGACAGCCAGTGACACACGTAAGTCCTTCACAAACTTCTCCGTTACGACAGTCACCATCCTTTCGGCAAATGGGTTTACATAAGCCCTTGTCACAGATTTCGTTTGTGAAGCAGTTGGTATTAGCTGAGCAAATTGGACGACAAGATCCAGATTCACAAAGGTAACCATCGTTACATTCTCTGTTCCCTGTACACACTGATGGCTCCCGAACGCAGCCAACTAAAGCCGTTGGATTCGGAATCATTCCTGGTGGACATGAGCATTTTGGTTGATGATTGACGACACTGCAAATACTGTTGAACCCACAGCTCTGAGATTGACAAGGATTTGTACAACGTTGGCCAATACAAGATTCTCCTCCGCTGCAATCCTCGTTGGTTCGACACCCAATTACGCACATGTTGTTGAGACAAATATGACTGAGGAAGCAGTCATTGTCCACTCGGCAAGTCAACAAGCACTTTCCATGCAAGCAACGTTCATTCATTGCACAGGCGCTGTCTGATGCACAACCCAGAAGACATAGTCCTTCCGTGCACGAGTATCCGGCAGTACATTCGCTATTTTCATGACAAGGAACAGCAATTCGGACACATTCAACATCTGCGTTTCCAGTAAATCCTGGTGGACACGTGCAAGCTTTGTTGTGGAATGACATTTGACATTGAGCATTCAAGCCACATGCCATCGGAGCATCGCAAGGATTTGTGCACTGGTTTCGGACGCAAACTTCAGTTGGTACACAGTCGCCGTCATTTTGGCATGGTGGTTTGCAGACATTGCCGTCGCAGTAAGTGTCTTGACTGCAGTCAGCGTTGGATTTACAGGATACAGATTTTGGAGCACAACCAAGGATAAGATCCTTAGCGTTTCCTTCAAACCCAGGTCGACAGCGACAGTACGACTTGTGATCTTTGAAAGCACATTCGGAATGTGGTCCACACTTGATATGGTCACACACAGAACGACATTTCAAACTTCCATTGTCACGAACGCATTCTGCAGCTTCAGGACAGTCCTTGTTGGTTTGGCATTCGGGTACTGGAAGACAGCCTTGGGAATATGGATCTCCAACAGTTCCAAGAGGACAGAGACATTTGTAAGAACCTCTTGTATTGTCACATCGAGCGCCAGGTCCGCAAGGTTTGCTGGTACAGAAATCAATGGATGAACATTGTTGTCGAGAATTGCCTGTAAAACCCGGTTGACATTGACAGTTTTGCTTGTGATTGTCAGAAATGCACAGAGCATTCTCAGCACATGGATTCTCAACTCTGCAAGCGACATGGCATGTGTGTTCTCGGCAAACTTTATCATTCGAACATTCTTTATCGCTTTGACATTCAATGGGTTGACAGCCGTTACGATCATCCTGAGCATCACCGAAAAATCCTGGACTGCACTTGCAAACCGGTTGATGGTTTTTCGCAGAGCACTGTGCATTTCGGCCACAAAGAACCAAGTTGTTGCACACATGTTGACATTCAGGCTGACCAAAACGATTTTCTCGGCAAACTTCTTCGTCACTGCAGTCAATGTCCGATTTGCATTTAGCTGTTTCTTGGCAGATACCATTCTCGCAAGACTGGAATGAGGAACACTCAGCGTCCGCCTTGCAAGTCGCTTGACAGGAACCTTCAAGACAGAGTTGATGACTTAAGCAATCCCTGTTGGAATTACAGATTGGAGTGCACACGCCATTGCTACACTTGGAGGATGCTGGACAAAGTGTGTTTTCCGTACAGTGCATGACAAGTAAACAACCCAATAAAGGATCACCCTAAAAATAAAAAGAAGCAAAATGGTTAACGTAAGATTATTATACTTTTAATGGTGCACATTCACCACAATCATTCAAAAAAATTCTTACAGCAGTTCCAGCAGCACAGGAACAATGAGCTTGATGATTTACAGGTTGGCAGTTGGTATTTTGACCACAGATATTGTCCAAAGTACATGGATTCACGCACTTATTGCTGATACATGCTTCTGTGGACTTGCAGTCACTTCCTTCCACACACTCCAATAACACGCATTCCTTGTATGGGTCCCCAATGGACTGATGAGGTGGACAGCTACAAATTGCTCGGTGTTGAGAAGCTGAACACTCGGCATTTTTCCCGCATGCACCTTGACATGCATCTCGACATTTTCCTTCTTTGCAAACTGCGGAATCGGGACATTCAGCATCTGAGAAACATTGTTCAGATCGACGACACCCGGATTGACCTTTGAGAGTTTCTCCAACCATTCCAGCGGGACAAACGCATACAAAGCTTCCAATAGTGTTACGACAAACAGCAGTGGTATGACATGGGTTCTCAGCACACTCATCAGAATCTGCACAAACACCATTTCTGAGTTGGTATCCTTTGGTACATGTGCAAACTGCTGCGTGATTCACAACTTGGCACACTCCTTTTCCACAGTTGATTTCGTCACAAGGATTGACACATTTGTTAGAGTGGGTGTCACAGCGTTTGTTCTTTGGACAATCATCGGTGGTAAGACATTCGACAGGGTAACATCCGATTTCTTTCTTGTATGGATCTCCCAAATGGTTTTCAAGACAAGTACACTGAGCCACATGACCGACAACAGTGCACTTGGCCCTTAGACCGCATCGTGCTTGGAAGTCCACGCAAGGATCGATACATTGTCGAACGCCATTCTGGCTAGGCTGGCATGAGAGTGTGTCTGGACAGCGGGAATTATTGTCACATTCATGAGGTGGAGCACAACCACCGTGGAACGGATCTCCGGTCGTTCCGTCGCGACAAATACACTTGAAAGATCCAGGGACATTGCTACACACAGCAGAAGGATGACAAGGATTTTCATCACATTCGTTGATGTCTCTACATCCAGTCGGACCGGATTCAAATCCACTTCCACAGCGACATTTGTTGGAGATGCAAACTTCAGCAGCTTTGCAATCAGAGTCTGAACGGCACCCAGGATGACAAGCTCCTTCAACGCAAACCTCACCAACTTGACAATTGGAATCGGTGTAACAGACTTTGACGCAGATGTTACTTTGACAGCGTTCGCCACGAGCACATTGTGAAGTTTCGTCACAGGACAAGACACAGAGGCCTCCAAGACAAAGATGCCCCTGAGAGCAATCAGCACTCGTCCCGCAATACAATGGTTTGCGAACACAGCCTTCGATAGGACTTGGGTTTCCTTGGAATCCAGCAGGGCAGTAGCATTGAGCGGAATGAGAAATTGTTCGACATAGAGAGTTTGGTCCACAGGCTCCTTCAGCTTCGCAAGGATCCAAACATTGATGGTTGATACAAGCTTGTTCTCGTGGACAATCTCCATTGCTTCGGCATCCTACCAAACAAAAACCTCCAGCACAAGCTTGGTTGTTGGGGCATTGTGAGTGGCCTATGCAGGGCAGCATACACATACTGGAAACGCAACGTTCTCCGCTGGCACAATCTTCCGAAGTACGACAAATTACTTTACATTGGTCTCGAATGCAAAGACTGCCAAAGCAATCCAAGTCAGTTGTGCAAGATTTGGACACTCGGACACAACCCTTATCAGCATTTCCTTCGAATCCTTGATGACATGTGCAGTTTGCAGTACGGTGGAGGAGTTGACATTGAGAATTGCTTCCACAGGCGTTTTCACATGGATCTATACATCGTCCCTTCTCACAAGTGGAACCTTGTGGGCACGATTCGTCTCCTGTACAACTGGCTTTTGGTCTACAACCGGTTGTGAACGGATCTCCAACTTGACCAGGAGCGCATCGACAAATAAACCCATCTGCGTTGTTTTCGCAAATTGCAGAGGAATGACATGGATGATTTTCGCAAGAATTGACTGAAGTACAAGCTGTGTCTGGATGAGGGTCTTTTCTAAATCCAGCCGGGCAAATACATACCGGTTGATGTTTCTCTGGTATACACACAGCATTGATCCCGCAAGATCCTTCATCGCACACGTCCATGCATTTATTTTCCAACCTGTTGCAGAGCTGATGTGCTGGACAATCCGCATTGTAAACACAGGGAACGGCAACGCAACCTGACTTGAGATCATTGGGGTCACCTTTGTACTTTCCAGCGGGGCATTTGCACTGACCAGCATGATTATTTGAAACGCAAACAGCACCTGGACCACAACGTACGATGCTACAAACCGGAATACATTTGAAACCTTGTCCTTGTTGTCGACAAACTTCGTTTTCATCGCACTGAGCATCCGATTGACATTGGTCTTTTACAACTGGTTGACATCCGGTTCGGTCGATTGGATTCCCAGTGTATCCTGGAATACATTGACAATGTGGCTGATGGTTGATAGGTACACATTCTGCATTCGGAGCGCAACTAATTGGGTTACAGGTTGGACAATTCACAGGAGAGCACACGGACGTGCACCTCAGGACTCCCAATCCATCTGGACGACAGGCTTCTGAAGGTGCACAATCTCGGTCACGGCTACAATCAGGGAAAACTGGTTGTTCACAAGATGACGTTTCAGGGTTTCGGACAAATCCATCCAGACACTGGCACTTGGGTCGACCGCTTTGACTCTTGCATACTTCATTTTGGTCCGCGCAAATGTATGATGCACATGGATCACTGCAACGTCTGATTCCATTGATGTCTGCTTGACAAACGTGACCTTGTGGACATTCTTTGTTGCTTGCACAATCATGTTCAGTCTGTCCGGACTGTCTACATCCTATTCGCAAATCACTTGGGTTTCCTCGATATCCTAAATTAATTTCGTCAATAGTATTATTAAAATTACATTACATTGCATAAATTATAGCACTAATTAAAAAAGAATTAAAACTGCAATTGTTACCTTCCAAACAGAGACAAGACGAACGATGATTTTCACTCACACACAATGCATTTGGTCCGCATTGAATCCTAGTGCAAGAATCAACGCATTTTCGAACTCCAAAGCTAACAGCAAAACAGATCTGTTGTGAGGAGCAGTCGAGATCATTTTTGCAACTGTCAGAAACGCAGCCAGTGATTGGATTTCCGTTGAATCCAGATGAACAACCGCAACGTCCAGCGGAGCAGACGGCATTCGGACCACAAATGACATTGGTACATTGATTTCGGCAAATACCATTATTACAATTGTATCCTGCAGGACAGGGTGAGTTGGCTGAGCATTTGCACTGAGTCTTCTCACAATCAACAAGATTTTCCACAGCTCTGTAACATTGTTGGAATGGATTTCCGGTGTATCCGTCACGACAGCGACAGTCAAACCGACTTGGAAGGTTAATGCAAACAGCATTTTGTCCGCAAGCATTGCCAATACATTCGTTCACGTCCTCACATTTCACATAAGGATTTCCCTGAAAAATAAAATTTTGGTTCATTAAGCAGGTAGTAATTTGAGCATTACGCAATTGTATTGTATAAAAAAGACATTCAGAAATTTAGAATCTTACAGTGTATCCGGAAGTACAAACGCAATCCAATTTGCCAGCTCCTCCACGACATTCTGCATTTTCTCCACATTTCACTCCAGCACAAGAACGTTCTTGAGCGCCACACACTTCATATGGATTTCCAGTGGTTCCCTCATTACAAACGCACACATTTACGTCTCCGTATTCACAGTGAGCGTTTTGACCACAGGCTGGACTGCAAGTTGGTGGTGCGGATGCTTTATAACATAAACAAACGCATATATTAGTATAAGCGACATTGCCATATAATGCATCAAATCAATACAAGTATTATTGAGAGCGTGAAAGTACAAGAGGTTCAAATGGTTATGAACTTACGCGGAACGCATTTGAAATTGGGATTGCCAACATAAAATGGGAGACAGACGCATTGATTGGAATTCCTATCGCAAGTTGCTCCGACACCACAAACAACAGATTCACATCGTTCCTTACACCTGCCACCGACGCAAATCTGCGGTTCTTGACATGGATTGGATGCAGAGCAAACGTCAGGGACACATTGACCACCAGGGAAAGGATTTCCCAAGAAGCCTTCAGAGCATTTGCAAGTGGGTCCATCCGGAGTGGGAATACACTGAGCATTTTGACCGCAAAGCATTCCATCACAGAGTGAAACGCACTCATCATTCGGTCCTTTCACAAATCCTGCCAAACATCGACACCAAGCAGCATGCTCTTCAGGTTCACACACCGCATTCGATCCGCACGGTAATGAAGCACATGGATTGACGCATTTCCCACCCTCGCAAGCGAGAGGATTTTGGCAATCTTTGTGAGATCGACACTCTGGTTCCCCGCTGACACCACCTTTGCCTACACAGATTGAGTCACAATTTAAAATGAAATGCTCAAAAAGCCATAAACTTTAAAGGATGCAAGACTATAAAATGCAATGCAATACGCACAGCCTCCAATGTATGGGTCTCCTTTGGTTCCCCTAGGACAAAGACACTTGTATCCGCCTTTGGAGTTGACACAAGTTGCCCCTGGTCCACAAGGATTGCTCGTTTGACATTCATCAGTGTCCACGCAAGCAGCAAATGGATTTCCTTCGTAACCAGTTTCGCACATACATTGTGGAGGGTCACTTGGTGTACATTTGGCGTTGAGCCCACAAGCATATCTTTCGCAAGGGCTCTTGCACTTGTTGTCATCCTGAGTATCGCTGAAGAACGGCGGTGGACAAATACATTCGCCAGGTTGAACGCATTTTTCATTGGAACTACAGTCAGTGTCTCCCGTACATTTGACGAGTGCAGCTGAGCAAGCCCCGTTGTAAGGTTCACCATTGTATCCTGGTGGACAAATACATTCGTATGAACCGGGTTTGTTGAGACACTCGGCACCGACACCGCAAGGTCGTCGACCACCGTGACACTCATCGACATCTTCACAAGAGCCATCTTGATTGGTGGAAAATCCCGAAGGACAGGCGCAATAGCTGAGACCCCCAGTGACAGAAATGCATTCAGCTCCAGCAGGACATGGAGATTTTGGTGAGCAATTTCCAAAGACGCAGGTTCCGTTCACAATCTTGTATGGTGGTTGGCACTTGCACTCGACGTTGTTGCATTCTGTCAATTAAAGTGTTAAACCATTTACTTTCACATTCAGTTTCTGCACGCAAAGCTATCTTAATTTGGGTATTAACATTTTTATAGTGCAGTAGTGCAGGGGGTTGCACAGAAACATGGTTATTGAGGGAGTAGCGCTCACTCAGTGGTCAAGAAACAATTACAATTAAAGGGCATTAATCAATTATCTCTAGACGAAATTTCATACCTTCACACAGCGAAAATGGATTTCCGTGATAGCCTGAAGGACAGTGGCACTCGTAGCTTCCAGGCAAATTTTTGCAAACTGCATTCAATCCACATGGAGCTTTGTCTCGGTTCTCAAAGCATTCGTCAACGTCACGGCATCGTCCAGATTGGGTATCCCGAATAAAACCGAGCAAGCAGACACACACATTTTGGCCATTTGAGTCCTTGACGCATTGCTCACCTCCTGGACACGGTTTGTTTGCACCACACTGTGGAGGAGCAATGGATTTGCACCCTTGCTTGTAAGCAGACAAAGCACCTTGAGCAGCAGACATGGATTCGAATCCAGTCGGACACTCGCACGTGAATTTCCCAGGCTCATTTCGGCACAAAGCTCCCGGTCCACATGGAGAATTGACGCATTCATTTACATCAACGCAACCACTTACTCCTGTCGCAGCACCTGTGAACCCAGTTCGACACAGACATTTTGCTTCGCCATTAATAAGCATGCAATCTGCATTTGGACTGCACTGAACCTCTTCACAAGGATCTGTAGAACATTTAAAGACCACACACATATTAAACCCATGCTATATTCTTTAAATTGCAGTGTAAGATTTGCCACTTCTTGTTCTCATCATAAAATCATCAACTATATGTAACTCACGTCTGCAACCATTTCCGACATTGGGTTCAGGACAGAGACACTGATGGTCCTGAGAATCGCAGAAAGCATTTCCTGGACAGTCGTCGTCCAGCTTACACTTGATGATTTCCACACATTTTGTCTTGGCATCTGGATCTGGTAACGTTCCTTCAGGGCATGAACACTCATAGCTACCTTGTAAGTTGACACAAATGGCTCCAGTTCCACATGTATTTGGCTTCTTACACTCATCAATATCTACACATGAAAAAGGAACAATGAAAAAACTTGCACTATCATCATAAAATCAATTTGGACCACGAACGATGAAGACAGCTTTTCCACAACACAACCACTTACCAACGCATGACTTGGTGGGATTTCCTGAATAGCCTGGAGGACATGAACAGCTAAATGAACCTTCTGAATTTGAACAAACTGAACGAGCACCGCACATTCCGTATGGTCCATGAACAGTGTCGCATTCGTTTATGTCTGCATAACATACAAAAATGGGAATTGAATAGTACGATGTCCTTCAAAAAATAATGTCTTTTTCTCCTTCAAAAGGATGATTTCATAATATTCGCTTACCCATACAACCCGCTGTGATATTATTCGGGTCAAATGACCAGCCATCTTCACACACACAGTATGCTTCAGGCCCATCAGGTTTGCAGAAAGCATGCGGTCCGCACCGAACACCTTCACAAGGCGCTGTCAAGTCATAATTTTTCAAAAAATTGATAACTCATTCCATAAAACTAAGTTTCCCATGAAACCCCCTTTCCATAATCCATACAACGTTTTGGATTAGCATATAATTTGATTATACCGACACTGAAGTTATGTTACACAAACTAAAACATCTTCGGAACAAAAGTCAAAGTTCTACTATTGTATACATTATAATGTAGAAAACAAAAGTACGCATTCTGTTCCTTCATGGGAAAACTCAAGATCATCAGAGTACACGCGTAATGAGCATTAAAATGCATTTATTCTACATTAACAAAATTTGGGAGGACAGAAAAAAGTTGAAGACTGACTCATCCTTTAAAATATCATTATACTCATTATTATTATAGTACTTCATTTTACTCACAATCTCAAAAAATGAGAAATGTATGTTTGTGTTCTTGGAGGAAGGCCACGACGTATATAGTTATAGTATATTATCTCTTTTGTAACTTGTATGTATGTAACGTTCTGTGTCTCCTTACTAATTCGAACTAAAATTGGGTTACACGTAATGTTACAGGTTACACGCCTGCAGATGCAGACTATTATTTGAAAGGAAGAGTGAACCACAAAAACGAAAGGGTTCATATGTGGGCGGATGAGGGACATTGTTGCATCGACAGATACACAAGATGATACACTGGATAGCACACAAACTTCATCTTCACACGCACACGAGAGAAAGACGCTTCAACTTATCAAATCATCGTAGTACACGCATTTTGCATAAGTACACATACGCACGTGCAATAGTAATATTATATTACATTGCTCCTTATATTTCATTGAATCTATTTCCAAACGAATACTGTACACAGTATACTGTATATACAATATGATTCCGATTTTTTTCACAGCCATAGTAGTAATCACAATCATGTAATCATCGTCTAATACCGAATATGGTCTTCGTGCGTATACCTTCTTGGATGCATCTTTGTGTCATCAAACCATTTCTTGAAGGATGAGGAGGTTGGAATTACTAAACATCACATGGCAAATACGGAAAATCCCTAATCATTTTTACTACTTCTTAAATGAACAAAATGCAAGTGGGTGGTTTATAATTGATACAAAAACATACGAGCTATATTACTCATTTTATACATTCCTTCCATGAAATTAATTTTGCAATTTGTAACTTTAAATTTTCCGGAAATCGAATACGTAGAAGCGAGTACGATGACAAATATAAATGTATATAGGATACACAATAGAAATTGACTTTTGTTCCTGTTGAGAAATTGTAATATAACCGTGTACATCCGTTTGTACTGAATACTCCGTAATTTGTAATTGACAGGGTTCAACGTAATTAAATGCATTGTGAAATGTAAATGTGTAATAAAGTTGACCATAAATGGAATGTTTATGTTAGAATTTATAGAATGTGGTGTTGTCATAAATTAACGTTAGTGTGTTGTGTTGATGTGTAAAGTGTAAATGTTATGTGTTATTGTTACTCACGCTGACATGCTTCGAATGGATCACCGTTCAGTGGGAATGGACACTCGCATCTGAACGTCCCAGGAAGATTGACGCATTTGGCATTCTTCCCACATGGAAATGGAGGACTGAGACATTCGTTTCGATCTGTGTGGCATGGTTATTATATAATGTAAAATGTAAATGTGTTGTGTTTTTTAAGTGTTGCAGTGTGAATGACACCATGAAAAATGACATGTGAAAATTCATATTATCGTTAATGTTTGGCCTGTTTTGAGAGAGTGTAAAACGGAGGATTGTTATGTATAAATGCGTATTAAATGTAACCGTAAACTGGAGAAAACATTCAATTTTTGGACATGACATGAGATGACATACCTTTACATGGCTTTGTGGGTGGAGCGCCAATGTACCCTGATTCACAGTCACAACGGAATCCTCCAGGTGTGTTGTAACACTGAGCATTTGGACCGCAAGGACTACCAAGACATTCGTCCACATCTTGACATTCCGAACGGTTAGCTTTGAATCCGTCCCGACAGAAACACTGGCCATCCACACACTCAGCATTGTTTACACAGTCAAAGTTACTCTGGCACAAAATTCCAACATCGACCTGCAAAATCATA
The DNA here is from genome assembly GCA_019776145.1 of Harlomillsia oculata. Lineage (NCBI taxonomy): Eukaryota > Metazoa > Arthropoda > Collembola > Entomobryomorpha > Oncopoduridae > Harlomillsia > Harlomillsia oculata. Next base: position 38,420 of record JABASF010000260.1, on the reverse strand, counting down.
AAGCAGCAGAATGTTTTCAATATCATACAAACGCTGGATTAATTAAAATCTGCCGTGACATGACCATTTGAGCACTAGATAATGATGCACTCGTAATTAGTACATGTATAAGTACTATAAATGTAAAAAATGTGCAAAAAGTATGTTGCACTTTGTATAGATAAATTTACCTGTTCACAAGCGATTGTGGCATCTGGCTTGGCAGCAAAACCTTGAGGACAAAGACAATTGTAACCTGGTGAGGCATTCTCGCAAACGGCATGAACACCGCACGGCCTGTCCGGTCCAGTACATTCGTCAATATCTGGAAAGATCGCATCATGAGTTCATCAGTAATGCATCAAAGTGAAGACGACAAGGAGGAAAACGAGCGCCTGAAATTGCTTTGGCACTTTTTGGCATGCAACAAGTAATGGGAGGACAAGACAACAGAGAGGAGATTCCTACTCGTCTTCCATCACAGGACAATGGAAAAAATGTCATTACAAATTATTATGTACAAAACAACAAAAAAACGAACGACTGTAGGTTGAACGGGATAAAAAAGCGAGTTGTTGAGTGAATAGAATTTACACGACAAGGTCAACCAACTCAACTCTTTTTCTTTTATACTCTACGCTTTTTAAGGGCATTTCATTACATTTTACACAAAAATGTCTCCTTTTTAACAATTTACAATTATATATTTATTTATATATGTACAGAGAATCGGATTTTCAGTGTTGCACTGTCTTTGTGTTTCAAAAATGTATATAATTTGTTTGTGATGGATGGAGCAATAAATGATATGAGTAGGATTTTTTGAAAATGAAATGTTAGTAACGAGAAAGTAATGATTCGAAAAATCATTAAAAGGTCGGTTAGGTATTTAGGTATTTTGGTATAATTGTGTTAAGTCATGATTATTTAATTAGTTTACTAACCAACACATTTAGTATAGGGGTCGCCGTTGAATCCTTGATTGCAAGCACACGAAAAACTACCGACGGTGTCAATACAAGCGGCATTGTTTCCACATGGATTCTTTTCACACTCATTTACATCTATATTACATATGAGAAGATAACAACAACGCGTTTGTTACAGCATGATTAATTACACAGCTTTAAACTCAAATAAATTATAAAAATTAATAAATTATTACAAACAAGCGTCATAAAAAGCAGCGAGCGAAAAGCACATTTTGTAAAATTGAAAAACCTACTTAGCAGAACCTGGAAAATCGATTCAAATTCAATTCCCTTCCAAAACAGCTACCAATAAATATTTTTCTATAATTATTGCCGATGAATTGCACTTTGCTTGACTTCCTATTTCATTTCTTTGGAATGAAATAATGGATTCTCAACGGTTTGTTTGTTGTGCTCCTTGTGAACTCCGTTGTTATACGAAGCCTAATGGTGTGAACGAATTTTTTCATGTTTGTTTGCCTTGTACACCTAATGGCATTGCATGCGTCAGGATTTTGGAATTTTGCTCTAATCTGCTGTCAAAATCTGCTATGCACCTAACCTAACCTAACGGCACAATAGCTTCTTTGCAGGCATATTATAATATGAAAAAAAACTCTTTTTCATTCTTCACTCTGCTTCACTCGTCCCAGTAATCATTTTGTTCCTCTCTCTTTCTCAAACACACTCGTTGGACATCTTCATTGAAACTCCGTAGTCCGTAGCATTTATAAGAATTATAACCAGTCACTTTTGCTGTATTGAATTCTTTATTTTGATGAAAAGTAGTCCTGCCAGTGGCAAAATCCAGACCTGAGGCGATTGCTCGTGTTTGCTCATTGCATGCAGAGCAAGAAGCGTCAACCAAAAACCGCTCAATCCTTTCTGCTATGACTTTTCTAAAAAAGTAAATCGTGTCTTGTGATCTCCATCCCTTCATCCATCCTTTTGAATCTACAGGACATTTGAGAAAACTTGTACAATTCATCTTCTCTTGCTCACCTTGCTAAAAGCCTGCTGTGTATATACAGCACTCACATTTTTTTGTAAATTTTTAATGGTATGTATGAAACATTTTCATTTCATTGCTGCAAAAAATGTACAGGAATTTTTAATTTTAAAATATCATTTGAATAAAATCAAAGCTAATATTGACGCTGATTTGCAATTGACAATATATCATTCTGAGCAGTTTAACGCTAATTAACAATTTGATAATGATTGACGATATTAAGAACTTTTTTTGCAACATAAAAAGGATTAACGTTAAGTTCACTCAACTTGAGCTAATAAAAGTAATGTTCTCAGGACTTAGGATTTGAACTACGGCATAATAGTTAGTACTGACTTCCAAAGAATCAGGCATCATCGCATACATTAAATGACTTTATTCCGAGTACTATTTAATGGCATGAATTCAGATTAGAGTGCGAGAGAGTGAAGATGAGAGAATTATTGAGGGAATGTGCAAAATGCACAAAGAACACCTGAGCTCACGTAACCTAACCTATCCAAGCCAACTCACATGAACAAAGTATAAAGTCTGGTAAGTAGTTAGTGAGTAACATAATAATCAACAAGTGGAAGAAATGAAATCCTAAATGCTCCTGTGTGATGATGATTAAGTGAAGAGCCTCAAGGTGATCAAGTGAAAAAAATACGTGAGGACTGGTCCTGCATATTACATAGTACACTCTCAAAAATTCTCATTCTTCCTTCATGGTCTTCAGAGGTATTAGCAATGCCTAATGTCAAATGAGTGAACACGACGACGCTTTATTGCTGAGCATGGAAAAGCAATATACAAAAAAAGCAAAAGGTAAAGCAAAAATCGCTCTACAAAATTTTAAACACATAATAAATTATTAAAGCAATTTATATGAGCGACTAACTTTCACAAAACACATAAGGCTCGCCAGTGAACCCTTTGGGACAAAGACACTTGAACGAGCCAGGAACATTGTAGCATTTTGCATTAATTCCGCAAGCGTTATTCCGCCCGCATTCGTTGATATCCGTACATTCTTCTTGCGGGTCGCCGGCGTAACCTTCCCGACATTGGCAGCGGAAAGAGCCAGGAGTATTGACACACTCCGCTTCCGTGCCACAAAGTCGAGTTTCATTGGAACCGACCACGTTGATGCACTCGTTGATATCTGTGTGCGTGTATTTAATTGATGACGTTAGAATAAAAATTATGTATAAAGGTTTTTTTGTAAATTATACTATCAAATGGGGGAAGCTCGCAGAGTCATTTCACCAAGCCATTAGTGAACTTTGTAAGACTTGTCGGGTAAGTACTAGTATTTGAATTTTGAATTAAAGGGGAGTGTGGATGGAATGTACTGTTTTTCTTTGTCTTTTCTACGTTATTATCACTTTATATTATGTCTTCACATTGTATATTAGTACAAACCTGGGCAGAAAGGTGTGTGTGTACGTGAAGGGACATGACAATTGGCAAACCTGTACATTCTCCTATATAAATTTCTATCATCTCCTTCTATCAAACAATAAAGACTAGTCAACTCAACGACGCCTGTCAACAGTTACAATGGGTTTTGTGCACTGCATGTGCACTAATTGTCATCCGTCCGGAAGCCTTATTACAATGTTGGTCACTCTCTCACGAGAACAACGGGCGACTCAACACTTTAGTACTTGAGTCTTGTCTTTGCATGAGTCTGAGCGAGAGAACGGACATTTTAAAATGTGCACTCCTCGGATACTTAACTCCTATTCGTGAAATAATTACAATCACACCTTGCATTCTTTTTTCTTCGTCGCTCAATCTAAATTGCATTACGATGATGGAAACATCGATAGCCTACATTGCTCACTTCAGGGCTCCTCTACATGTTGAATATGTATAAAAGCGCAACAATAACTAATCGTAATCGTCAACAAGCTTTCTGTACAATAGACATGACCTTTTCCGCGTATGTATTATCTACAACAATATTCACATTATGCAGTTCACTTTGAACGATTGCAAATTTTCTTAGTCTACACAGTATTTACAACACGGAGGGAGAAAAAAGACAAAACCTAATCATGAGAATCATGAGATGTCAATTTCTATATTTTTTTTTCATTCTGATATAAAAAAAGTTGACACTGTACATGAATGAATGTATTGCACACTTTGCTGTTTTTCTAATCATGAGAAAAAGTTTGAGGGCTTGTAAATAGCAAACGAGATGACAAGAAGCGATTTAAAATTATAAACTATATTTGCAATCTTGAACACATAAGCCAAGTCCGGTAGTGTAACTACAGATGTACTGTGAGATTTTAGTGATTTGATTTGCAAACTCATTTGTAAGCATAGTTCACAATTAACAGCTTCTGTAAAGTAACAACACTACTAATCGCCATTCAGGCATTTTCACCTACAAACGAACGGACTTGTCTTTTAATTAACGCAGGTAGCTGAGTTTTTGATGTTTCTGAGAGTTTCTGTACATTCCAAGAATTTGCACACATAGTCAACGGACGCAAGATGAAAGAATACCTTACCTGAGCACTGTTTGGCAGGGTCTCCTTGGTATCCTGGCGGACAGGAACATGAGTATGAACCCGGTGAGTTGACACAAACGGCATTTACCCCACAAGTGGACGGTAAGGCACATTCGTCTACGTCAACACAACCACGTTTGTACGGGTCACCTGTGAAACCAACGGGACATTCACATCGGTGTGACCCAACCTCGTTGATACATCGTGCACCAGGGCCACAAGCATTCCTTCTGTCGCATTCATTGATGTCCACGCACTGAAAAAATGGCATTCCAAGTTATTTTTCATTACTAAAAGTTACATTATTCACATCCTCAAACACAAGGTCATAGCTTTGTAAGATCCTGGGATGAATCATGTTGTGTAATTACAAATAAATGTGAAAGTGCCAAAAAATGTCATGTTCGCTGTCTTCATTAACATTTCATTATTTTTGACATGGACAAAGGCGGATTCGCACGACTAATGCGAATCCAGCATCTACCTTGAAACGAATAGTTTGTTATGCATCATTATTACAAAAGATGCCGAAGAAAAATATGATAATTGTTTTTGTTTTCATATCTCATTTCCATTTTTCTTGCAGAAACATAAACTTTGGAAATGTCTAAATTTATGTACTAAATGATAATCTATTCAACAAATCTATCGCCACTCCTCATCATTGTCATCGGACTCACCTTTTCATAAGGATTTCCTCCAAATCCTTCATTACAAGCACACGAGTAGTTTCCAGGCACATTGTGACATAAAGCATTTGCTCCACATGCATCTTTTTGAAGGCATTCATTGATATCTGAAACCAAACCATGAGTATTAAATTATTATGATGGAATTTAATATTTTAAACCTTCACTCCTTCAACATCATCAATACAATGCTAATGCACTAAAAGCTGCTTTGCAATTATATATTATAATTCTGCAGAAGAATTTTAGTATTTTTTTTGCGTATGGCAAGTTTTGCGAGTAGGTATCAAGTTACCAGGAGTTTGCATTGGTTCCGGGTGTACGCATTCATAAGTCAAAGGCATTTCAAAACGAGAAAGGAAGCATGGGAAATCACTTTTACTATCAGGACACTGTCTAATGGGATTGTTAAGATTCGTAACAAGCCTCTTATCACGTGTTGATTGCAAGTTTAGTACTAGCAAAAAATATTAGTAGCTGAAAAAAGAAGTGAAATGCATAATAAAGAGGTTGCAAACATGCACATTTGAAAATTTACTTTTGGAATAAAGTTGAGTTCTTCCGGTTTTGCTACTACTACAAGATTTAAGCTTTCAAATGTTTGGATGTTCATCATTGTAACTTGCAACATCCTCATAAGAGGAAAAGTGCATGATGGACAAGGTAGTACAAGGAGAAACCAGTATTCAAAAATGTACACAAAGCAAGCTCATGCAAAAGAATTTTGCACCTGACTTTTAACATTCATTCCTCATCCTCCGACTTGGCTTCTGCATGCATCACATCCTTTGGCTCATCAACATCAAACCGGCATCACATATATTTCTAATGTACAAAGTACAATCCATCTCTCCTATTAGCCAAGTAAAGACAAGGTAAAAATGGGAAGTAGAGGCCTTTAGGAATGCCCAATCCCATGTTTTTTTCCTTGTCTAACTGCATTGTGAGTAAAGCAACGAACCAGTTAGTCAGACATTGAATACAATTTTGACGGCTTTTATTGGCTAGGAAATGAATTAATGCTGAAAAAACACAAGCTAATGCCTATAACAAGTGCTACAGTGTTAATGTTAAACCTGTTATGCTGTAATAATGGAACTGTGCAAGTTATATCAAGGATGAGAACATGGACGGGACCATCATTACATCCAACTTTTTAATAAAAAGTCTTCTGAAGTGCAGTAACATTGATGAAAAATTCAAATCTCCGTAAATTGCACTCCCCATGCAATTTTGTAGAAAATATATTGCATTTTGTACTTATAGCTAATAGTTAGTTAGCTATAGTAAATAGTTGCAACAAGAACAAGAACTCTGTGTGGATTAGTTTACAGTATGCATTGTTAGTATAGAAAGGGAAAGGATGAGCCATAGAACGAACAAAAATGAGATAACAATGCAAGGGATCACGGATCACTTAAACCCATGGTCACAAAGGCAAGAAATGAAGAGAGCAAAGTGTTGGTTGGTGTTTGACTATTTTGGAGATTAAAGACAGTCGACGGATGCGCGCCCTTTGGAGTTGACACACGAGGAGAGGTCAAGGTGCACATGGTCGTGAGCCGCCTAGCGTGTTTTGCATGTTGTGTGTGCCTAATGCTGCCAAAAAAGCTTGATAATACACTCGATTTGGTATGCTAATAATGTGAAGAGGTGAATTTCATCCTAACATTTGCACCATGTTCTCTCAAATCAACCGTGAACCTTTGCGTGCTTCTCTCATCATTTTTCTGATATGGAGTTTTTTATCTTTGGGAATTGAAGCCAAGGAAATATAAATGACGATTGTCAGAGTCAAACAACTTTGCCAGGAGTCTACCGGTGGTTACTGTTGGTGTCTCACACACAGACAGACGCGGAGAAGACACACAAAAAAGCTGAAAATGCTGACTGTTGATCCCGCGAGAATGAAATGTGTGGATCAGGGAACTTTGATTATATGAGAAAAAACCGTGGTTGATTTTAAATTTTTGACCTTTTTCAAACAGACTTCACTATAGAAGGCACACACATTAATGCTACTACTCATAGTCATAACAGAATAGAGGCAGAACATTGAGAATTCCTTTGCAAGCGTAAACTCATTTGAATCTGAGCTACGACGATGACGATGACGATGGAAAAGGTAAAGAAGCAAACAGACTGTTCAGACTCAACATCTCAACACATGTTATGACGACCCGCAGAATTTGCTGCGGGTGCTATAAAACGTATGCACTTTGTCAGCAAAGACGTATATAAGCATGTTTACCTGCCATTGACCGCCGTCAGCTTGAGGTTTTAGCAAATGGCTAAAAATTAGCATGTAAAATCATTACGTAACCCATGTCTAAACAGCTACACATTGCTCATGAGCACAACTCTAAAGTCAGAGGCAAAGGCTGGCTCTAGACGGTCAAAGTAATCATGAGAATTTTTGTAAAAGAAAATGCATACTCACAATGCAGCCATTGAAAGATTCTCTTCAAATTAACCTTACAGTGCTTTTTTAAAGTAAAGGGGAAAGGCGAAAACGGGAACCACGAGTGGAGGTTTTGATCTTCTTCAAAAATGCAATGGGCTCAAGCTGTGAGTCTTACAGAGTAGTAAGGAAGAGCATGCTCTTCCAACCTAAATGCTCATTTTACCGTACATCATGCTCAAAAAGATGCATGCAAATGGATTCAAGATCCAGAGAGAAGAGGACAGAACCTTTTGTCGAATACATGCTAAAATTTGCATGCGTTCGTCCAGAGAAGAGTTGTTTTACTGCTGCCCTGCCTATCCAAAACGCCATTTCATTGCGATGCAATAAAATAACACAAAGAACTCAACAACGTGATTCATCGTGATTCGTCTTCGGGACTTTTCTGCAAGGCGAGTGCATATGGCAATGCCAAAACCCCTCTTTATCATTTACCATTTGGACAACCCATTCCTTTGCATTGAGAAGTGAGAAAAATGAGCTTTAGTCATAAAGAATAGCACAGACAGCACCAACAAACTGTACTTTTAAATCTGTCTTGTCAGCATTAAGAATTATTTTCTCCTGGCGCTTCTCTTGCCCGTTAAAATAAATGAGCATACTTTGGAAAGAGGAAGTCAGAATTAGTCACGTCCTTAAATATCGCAACATCAAATCATCCTATCTCTCCGTGCTTTGTCGACTTTTTGGGATATCGCATTGACTTTTATTCTGTTATTATGTTACCCTATTCTTCTTCAACTTAGAACGATATGATATGATGCGATACGATATTACAACGCACTATAAGATCTCTAAGATGATGATGAAAGAAAAGGAATCTTCTTTCGTAACAACGGAAGAACAAGATGAAGAAGAAAAGGGATTCTATACACCATGCTTCAACATATACAACGTCTTCTGTGTAGTGTGATTTTGTGCTCTATGAGGTCTATGCTGCACTTTCTTGTAGTAAATGGACGACGACGACGTCATTTTCTCCAACTGACGAAGGTGTATTACAAATTATAAGTAGAATGCGCAACAAAACCTAAAACTATGTACAAAAAGGGCAGGAAAGAATAAGCAACAGCAGCAAAATAGTGCCCTAGCCTTTTTTACTCTCAGTCTCGATTCGCTGACGACGAGTCAGAGTCGCCTTGAAAGTGAGCATTTATGAGCCTGTAATATATGAAATCGTGACTTATCACGTTCTTTCAAGGAATAGATATTGACATTGTGCCAAAATATCCCCAAAGAACAGGAGCCACTCTGTAATACATGCTAACGAGTCAAATGCCATGTATATTCTCTATTATGCTGATGAGTAATAAAAATACTAATAAATGCGCTCCAATGCAGCCACAACACACCCTTGCAGCACATTTGCAATTCTCGTTTCCCGGAAAAAGTCTCATGAAAAAATGATACATCACCTATCTAAAAATCGCAACATTATTAGTTGGATCGAGACTTAGTCAGTCACAAAAGTTGTATTGAAATCTTGAATACAATGGTCAATAACAATAGTGTTACATGCTGAACGTACACCGTAAACTCGGAGGACGAACATGAGTTTGCGATGACGACCAAAAACTTCCATATTACAATTTGAAAGAGTTTTCCAGTGAAGTAAATACGTGTATAGTATAGGTATCACATATGGGAAAAAATAACCTTCTCTGTCCATGTCAACGTCAACTGTTCACAGTAGCCATCACGGTTCAATCATTAGTGACAGTTGCAGTCATCTGTGCAGTTCGTAGAGTTTGATTCCGGCTTCATCGTCTCATCTTCATGTTCATCCCTTGAGTAAACAATGTGCATGACCGTCTTGAGATGATGTCACACTTCACAGAATATTTATAGAAGTGGCTTTGGCTTTTAAGCAAACGGTCGACCTTGCTCAAAAGTCCAGTCAAGTGGATGTGTAGTGTAAACATTAGGTAGTGAGACATCAACTTACTTTTAACCTTCCATTCCTCAATTCCTTAACAATTCGATAAGCAATCGTACCTTTTACGTTTTGTGCAAATGAGTGATTGGTAAATGGTAAATTGGTAAGTGGCTGTCGTGTTCATTGCAGTTTCATAGAAATTATTCTCCTTCTTCTGACTATCGCAGCTCACGTCGCCGCTTTCGCCTTGAGCGTCACTGAATGATGAGACTTTGACTTGAACAAGCGTCGCAAGAAACACATCTCATAGTGACGACTTACTCGCCACAATGGACGCACTCACACTAATCCTCACAAGAAGACTATTTCCTCATTAGTTAATGCGATAGTTAAAAAATGACGAGATCCATGATTATTATCCTGACTCAAAGAAAATTCTATCTTGTCTTGTCATGGAGTTAATATTACTACCTGGGTCAACAGGGACATTTCCTTTCATTTCTTTGCATTGCCTTGCTTTACAGTAACTTCATCATGGTAAATTCCCTTGGACATCATCATCCTATAACATGATTAACTCCACTTTATACAAACGTATAATTTTGTAAGTATACCTTTAGTATTTCCTACCCGTAACAAACACAAAACCACACTTATTACATGGTCCCGTTTTCCTGTACCGTTCCAAGAGCAAAGATGTCAATGTTGCATGTCCATGTCAACCAAGAACGAATAAACGTCGGCTTTTGATCATCTGCCTATTTCCGAAATATTCTTGGACTTACTTTTGTACCTGTGGACTCACATGCTTTGATAATAACTAGTACCAAATTTATTTTGCCTTTGTGGTTGGCGTAGAAATTTAATAAGACTTTTTTTGAATGTCGTCATATTGCACCAACTAGTAGTGACTTTGCACTCGTTTTTGCTATGTTGCTGATGAACACACGAAGGTCGTGATATTATTACCCTTGACTGTATTATGTGCAAATAAGCTCAAAAGGCACGACTTTACAAATTTTGAAAAAATTGCTATGACCTCATAGAATTCAGCAACAGCGACAGTACATTAAAGATATAGATATGCAAAATGTGTGTATGGTTGGTCATCAGACGAATTGGGACGATAGGTACGCTTTGAACCAGTTCCATTTGAAGACGCCGCATGACCATGCCGCAGTGCAAATACCTAAATGAAGATTTGATTTGAGCCCTACCTTGAATTAGTCAAGAAACATGAATGTCAAAAGTCTTGATTTGTGTTCAGAAGCTGTTTGTCATTTTGTTCCAAATTTACGACTCTCATTGGAAAGTGATGGAGGGAGAAACCTCGAATGAACTTGTACTACATAAACATAACTAACAATAGGCACTAATACTAATGCAAAATGCAATGCATGCGAGTAAACTAAGCTTGACGAAGACGCCAAGACCAGATGGTACTGACAGAGTTCACGCAATGATTCGTTTTTGCACCACCACACCACACGGTACATTACTTACATGTCAAAGAGATCACTAAAGCATTTTTTGTGGGCTTTGGTCCATGACGAACTCAAATTTATGCAAATAACCACGTTCACATGTAGTTTATGGCATTAACCAAACCTGATCCATTAAAAGAGCTTAATAATATCATTACAGTCCAGCTCCGGACAACACTTAATGTGCACAAGGAAAATGAATGAGTGAATACATTTAGGAATTCATTTTCGGGAAGAAACTGCTAGAGGCAAGTTGAGACGCCTCAAAGTTAGGAGGGAAGCGAAGTACATACAATCATTATAAGGATTTTGCAAAACTCGCATTCAGCAAAGGCAAGCGAAGACGTAAAATTTGGTATATATATATATAAAATAGTATATTTGCACTTTAAAATTGTGCGAGGGATGATTCATAATAGTCTAATCTGTTGAAGGCGTGTAAGTTATAGTGATGTAATAGCGAAAGCAGATAAGTGCTGAAAGTGATGGTGATGAACTTTTGCATGTTATTTTTTTGGGGCTAACTCTGGGTAAAAATGAAATGAACGTGCATAAGTGAGGAAGAAGATTCAAAAGTGAAAAGTTGGTAATTTTGTAAGAGAGGAAGCCAGAGATTTGTCGAACGTAGTAAAATACCTCATAGGCGGTACATTTGTCTGCAAAAATTAGACTATATATCCATTCCACATATATTGCAGAGAACTACTTAAGGTGTGTGTGCGTGTGTGTGGTATATTTTACGTTGTAGTGCAAAGGCTCAACGAAGAAGAAGTAGTATATTCGAAGAAGAGATGCTCGATGCAACGGAAATGGGAAAAAGGAGAAAGAAATAGCAAAAGATAGAGATTAGGCCCAAAGGCCTTCATTAGAGACGCATTGGTAAGAAGGAATAAAAGAAGTCAGAGCAAATAAGTCAAGAATGAGAGAGGAGCACTCAATTTAGCTTTGAGTAAGTGCGGGCATGAGCGAGAAGGAGGAAGGATTTCCGGAAACAGATTAAAAAAATAACGACACGTAGATACGCTGGACGGAACTAGAGAGGAAACTTGGTATTAGACAAATGAACATGTATGTACACATTCACTAACACACTCACTCACACACATACAGAAAATGTACCGTATAGCTTTTGCAGTTGTGTGCTTTTTTCTGTGTAAACACCATTTCATGCATGAATTTCACCCATCCATGACGATTCTGGTGCAAGAGCAAGGTTTGAACAATTGCAATGCCTCCAGCATTCAGCGAAACTGAAAAGCCTTCTTTTTGTGAGTCAGTCTCGCTCTCTTTGTTGAATCTTCTTCATATTCTTCAACCTATTGGAGTTACGAGTCACGTCGTTACGTGTGTCTTCATTGTCAATGAAATTGCCTTTACCTTCACAAGAAGAGAGTAATGTTTGAGAAGAAAAAAAGATATCCAACTCAACAACACGATGATGATGGAAGTGCAACGAGCCTATTCATTCCCAATGCCTCTCACTGTGTTCAAAACACTCCTGCCTAGTGACATTGCCGAACAAACTTCAACTTGATGCACCCAAATAGTACGATTTTACTCTTTTTCACACAGACAGGAGCAAATTAACACTTTTGCACACTATTCCTCTCAATGCACATTCCCCATCACCACCAAAGGATATCTATTGCTCTTCCTCCTGGGTTTGTACTTGCACCAGCATCCGTGATATATCCGCCTTTCAGCCATGTCGTACGGCTTGTACGACCATTACGTCACGTCATGTAACATCAACATCACCACATTTTGTCAATGATGATTCTGATGATCAAAATCGTGAGAAGATCAAGCAAAAACGAATATAACTGTATCCGGAATTTTCTGATTCGTCACTATACATCATTTCTAACAATACATTCCGAACAAAAGCATAAGGAATGACAAAAGTCTATCACAAAATTGACAGACAAACATGAAGCAAAAGGAAGGAGAGCATACATATAGGAACTCACAATAAGTTTACAAGCAAGCAAAGTAAGCATTCCATTGAAAATTGCATATAAAATGTAATTCGCTACTAACCTCGACATTCCACTTCTCCATCGCCTTCATATCCAGGGAGACATTTACAGACAAAGTGTGCTGGCAGATTGCAACATTCTGCATTCTGAACGCACCTTGCCCGCAACTGTGGATTTTGACACTCGTCGATATCTGAAAAAAATGAACCAATTTACATTATACAAATGTACAAACGAAAAAATGCAAATGTAATTTTTTAAGGGTCCGTTTAGGTGGAAAATGTAGGTTGCGAGTTTGAGTTTTCCATCAGATGATGTCCAAGAATTTGCATTCTTAATTACAAATGGACATCCGTGCGACTTCATATAATGGCTTCTTATGTTATTTCTTCCATGCACAACTTTTATGGACATAACGGCAGAGTTGTCATGTAAAATATCCCATTGACCAAATTACCACAATGTTAAGGTAGGACAGCAATGGGAGACAGCAGTCATTATTTCACTATAGAATAGAGTTGGGGACGTATTTTGTTGTTCACAACAGTACATTTTCCCATTTTAGAAAATACTGGGACAGAACGTTACACCGACCAGGTGACATTTAAATGCATTTTGTTCATTCACCATGCAACAGCAGCAATTGTGAGATGGACTATAGACTATATCAAACATTTTTACCCACACACACACAGTGACAAATTCAGATGAAGAGGATGACATTATTTCTCATGGGAAGGGTGAGAATGGAACAAGAATGGACATTTATGTTAACGGGATTGAACGACCACCGACCACAAAAGAACATAAGGGAAGGAAAAGAAAGAAAACCTTTTGCCTCAACTTTTTTTAACGGCATTGGAGAATTTTGTTACTGTTGTATTGCAATTGCGTGCTTCTGCTCGAGGCATTTCAATGTTTTTAATACATAGTAGTAAGTAGTATAACATTCAGTTTGTTGCGTTTTGGTTTGGGAGGAACAAGTGTTGGATGACTGCTTAATGTGTTTTCCATACAAGGACATATAAACTTTCTCATCATCGACTCATTCAGCAGATATTGCCAATCTCACAGTAGCCAAACTGCTCCTTGCTCTTACGTAACCTTTCGGAATCCTTCTATAGAACGAATGTGAATGGAAAAACCAAATATAATGAAGTGAAAACGAAGACTATCCATCACCTGGAGCAATTCATTCATCTGGAGTGCAATCACGTAGGGATTTATAATGTTACATCTTTCATCTCGCGCGTACTTGGCACTTGACACTGTTTCGCTGTCAAAAAGACTCTCCTTGTAACGTTCCTTCGTTAGTGCAATATGAATTACAATAGCCCTCTAGTAGTTCGCACATATGCATATCCATCTTCTTCCCCTCAAAAGTAATTCTGAATGACTCTAATTACAATTTCTTGACACATTTAGCATATAACCAGACTCATTTTGAGTGCTGATACTTCACAAACCAAAATGGAGCTTTTGGAATAATTTTTGAGTTGTGTTACTTTTACTGTTGTTGGGTTGCAACTTTTACGGGCTGAGAAGTAATTAAATTTTTGGCGATGATGAACTACTCTTTTTTTGGTTTGTACACTAATAGTATTTAAATGATTTTTGGTTTCTGTTTTTTGACGAAAAGGCGGGTTGAAGTTGAAGAAACATGCTGGGAGCTCGTGTCGGAAGGTCGCTCGACGTGTTCACTTGAAGAATGTCTGCTTGAAATGTTAATAAATATTATACACTTATCTCAAGTTACGATGCATTCCATCACATGAATACAAAGGAGAACCAGTCAACCAGTCAGGTTTCCCGAATCCCCAACCAACAGGTTAGGTTATGTTTACTCAAGCTACCAGTTTCTCAAAAGATAATGCACATTAGAGAGTGAAATGAATATGCTTTGTTTGCACAAAATCTGTCAACAGACTTTTACTTTGTAGAATGATACAACAGTCCTCCCATATAAATAAAGTACACAAATGGCAACTTATGAAGTAAAATTACAAGCAAGTCTTTGACTCTCGGGTTCCAAAATGTGATATCCGAGACGACTGACTGTAAAAGATCCTCATCATGACTTCATTATTTCTTTTGGTGGTTTGTCGGAGCGTTTTTCTGCACTAAATCACTCTTTCTTGTCTTAAACAATTTAGATTTACAAACCTGTACAAAAAATTGACCAAAATGGACATGTACAGACATTTTTAAAATGAGAAAAAGATAACATAATAATTCGACTACAAGTTCAGGTCAATGTACACTTTCCACGTGACTTTGAGTAATTCATCAATAATTTTTAGTCAATCAAGTCCATGGGATAAATGACTGTTTGTGATCGATGGCTGGTCTCGTGCTTACGGTATAGCGGTATACTTGTCTTGTCTTGTCATGATGGCATCAGAGTACTTACATAAGCGCCAGGAAAATGATTCCTCCATTGCGGAAGATACGGATGCATAAAGCACTACGCCAGCACAGGTAGAAGCAGGAGACGCCAGCCAAACAAGTATACGGAACAGACAATATCCGTACGCATTAGAAGAGTTACGACAACACGAAAAAGCGACGCCAGCGGCTTATAAGTTATAAACCATGTCTTTCGAAAGAATTTCCCACCAGTAAACTCTTGGTCACGAATTCCATTTTGAACTGTTTTTCTTGGAAAGTTCAATATTAACATTTTTCGCCAATTTGGTCGTTGACATCCAAAAACCTCAATGAATCACAGGAGAAAAAGGTGTTCTTCCCATTTTTCTAAACCTTAAAGAGTAAAGTTCCTAGTGTAAATTTTTGGCAACATATATTTCAGTTCTTTCCTTTTGTTCCGACATATTTCATTATACCAAGAAAAATGAGACGACGAGCACTCGAAAGAATGAGAGTACAACGTGCATTGGGTTTTGGAATTTTTGATGTTTGTCCGTATTTTTGACTAGAGTAAATGGCCGGACAGCAACCGTTGCTCGTTTTCCGCATCTCTATCAATGGAAAAGACCCGTTTGATGACCAACATTGAAATAAAATGCAGCTACTAGGAACGGACAATACAGATTCTCTAATGAGATTTGCACGTGAATGCAACAGCAGTCATCATGTCCCCAAATACGTAACGTTTAATACTTTGTCCGTTCTTGTATACTTTGTTTATGTTTAATATACGGCGAAAGAATGATTTCATGCATACCAAAAATTCTGGAATGAGGAGATTTGCATAGAGATTATCCGAGTGTGGGCAGACGGTTGACCGGACTTTGGTCAGATTCTGAAATTGACTGCGTTGTCTAAGCCAAGAAAATGTGCAAATGTTCTCAAAAGAAAGGACAAGGGAAGGTAGGGAATGAGGATCGGATCAACGTCCTAAGAAAATCCACGGAACTGACCAAAACAGAAAGTAAATGAAGGAAGAGTGGTCTGAGGACATGTCCATTGGGAACTGCCGAAGAAGATAAATTATAATTAATGACATGACGCATAGCTCCTTCTTAATTCCATAAGGGTTACCATAAATGCAGTTATAGCAAGGGCGTTTGATTTGGCTTAAACAACATGAGTTGAAGGGGCAATAAATCGTCATCAGACTCTCAGACTCGGCTCGTAGTGAGTCAGCAGTAGAAACCGACAGAGTCGAAGTGTTTATGACAGAGAATCACTTCCAATTAGAGTTGCATCAATTTTGAAGACAAGCTACAAGGATGAGGAGGTCGCGTCGTCAATTTCTATACATCCCATTGCATTGCAATGGCGTAGAGTTCTCACAAGTATTGGGTGATGTGATGAGCTCAAACTGGACTTTTGACTAAAATAGAGGTTGTGATGGAATGGATCGTCTGCCCACAAATGGGAGACGCAATGGAACAACATCTGAGTTCGGCAAGATTTCAAGTTACTTCACAACCACATAAATGTCTTGGGCATGGCTTACGAACGTGAGGTTAAAATGCAAATATAGCCGACCGTGAGATTCATCCGTTCGTTCATCTGGAGCATGCACCACCAGCACCCACGGAAGACTAGTTCTTGCACTTTTTGACAAACAAGGAAGAATTCCATGCTAAACGAACGTACTTACGTAGTAACGTTCATAATGAAGAGGGTGGTCGTGGTTGGACAGAGGAGTGAAACCAAGAATGCAGCTCAAACTCTCTGGCAAATGATGATCATCATCATCATTTGAGGAAAAAGAAAAGTGCTTCATGCCGGAGGAATGTGCAGATTTTAACTCGGACTGTGTGAACATGAGATGAAACATGTCTCGAAGATCAAACACACATCAGGAACAAAGGAATACTTGATTATGTCACACAAACAGACGACGACGGCAGAGACAAAAGGGAAAAAAGCAGCAGAAAGCGGACGAGCCGGATTGACGGATTGAGGAAGGTCTGAGTCTCCGTCGGCTAATGAGGAACTGCATCAAAACACACCCGAGAGAGATAGAAAAGAAGAATTGCCACAAAAAAGACATGCCGAAGGGAGCAAGCACTCGCTAAAGACTGCAGAGATAAAACGATACAGCAATGAGTGAGCACATGGAGTCCAACGTGTTATGGCAATTTATTGTCAAACGGACGTACTACAATATAATTCATACATGAGGGAATTGGGACTTGGACTTTGGGACTCTTCGAAATCTTTTAGCCCCAACGCATTCAAAAACTTCAGTCTTCTTCTGGGTGTTTTAGTCTGAAAGATGTGCGAGTGTTTTTATGCTTCATGGAGTATAAAAGGAGTAACGACCGAAAAGGTGAACGTTCTGTTCGCTGTGCAACTATTCCATCCCGAGCCGAGCTCGTCTCGTCTGCTCCGTCTTCGCAATGCGAATTGTACATACACTTGTAGTGACTTGTACACATCCTTCGCATTTCACCTTGCCATGCAACTACATAACTGCATTGCATGGAAAACACTGAAGAAGGAAACTTATTGTTGCTCTTGCTTCTGCTTCTTCCCATCACAAGACACATCGTGCCGTTCGCAATGACCACTGTATGCCAAAGTGATTCAACAACACAAAAAGCCACTACTCGCCACATTCAATGAGTATACTCCACACATTTGCGGAATGTAAAAGCTCAATAGCAAGCTCAACTAACTCATCAGGATCAGACTTTGCACAGTCAAAGCTCCTCCAGCACACACAAACTGCCCCTCCCTTCCTATTGCAAAGTTTACTTCTCAAAACTTTTACGTTATTCTCGTTGTGTAACTACTGAAAAACTGCAAGGTTGTACTGCGAACTTGTACTGTCAATGCAATTAACCCGTAGGAACAACAAGCAAGTTCAAGTCCTTTCCTTTAAGCTTCAAGTATATTTGAATGGATGGATTTTCAGTTTCCGCCTTTGAACATGTCTCTCTCATCCGATTCTACTTCCCGTCTCTGCATACTTACAAGACAAGTCCAGTCAATTTTTCTTTGAGGAAGCTATCAGCGTCAAGAAATTCAGCTGAAACATGTTTCTCAAACTCCAAACTTAATAGCTTATAGTTAGTCGCATCTACTATTTATACTATGACATATATCAGGAGGTTTGCAAAAGTTTGTTATTTTTCAAAAACCCTCAAATCCGCCTCACCCTATACATTACTGTAAAAGTCCAATCACCCTGGACATACATGTATGCGCCAAAGAATTTCACGTACGTAATTTCTTAACAATTCTACATGGATTTACCTTCACTCTATACTTCGTAGTTAACCTATAATCCAACTTTTGTACATTCTCAAGTACAGACAAAAGCAAAAAACTGTACTTTGGTATTTATAGTAGTTTTATCATCTTTTTATAATCTTATAGTACGTAGAGTGCATGCATTACAAATTACAACTTACAAGTTATAAGTTGGACGTAACCGCTTTGAATATCACTTTCCTTAAAAGACGTTCCTAATAATGCATTTAAGATAAAACCACTTAAAAATTTTTTTATTGAATTAAAACGTTATTTGGAGAAGTACCAGTAATACAATAAAAGCAGAGGTGCTGATAAGATTTTCCTGTGATGATATGTACGTGCGTACTCAAAGAGGGACACAAGCACAAGAGGGCAAGGTATGAGTGAAATATTTTAATGTTCCCAGTTGGGGGTAGACATTCCTGCCCGGAAGTTGTCGTCTACAATACGGGAAAGACTGTCAGGTTTTCTCATTCCCTACACAATGTAGAAACCATGTTACACTCTTACACTATGAGTATGTTTGAAAACTCGTAAATTGTGTTGTGAATTAAGTACAGTTGGAGATTCAGATAGAAACCCGAGGTGAGTTTTCTTGGCCTCCGCACTTGAAAGTATCATAATAATAATGTTTTGCTATGTGTTCCACCCTGACTTTGAAACTATTGGCAAATACGTACAATTCTTCAATGAATTCTTGGGGTGAAACACACGGCGGCGGCGGAGAGACGGTGACGATAACCACAAGAGAAACTGGCTGTGCAAGCTTTAACAACAGAGGAAATGAGCGGAAGATGATGATGACGTGATGTTATAGAAAATGTTGTATGGTTATTATTACAAAGTCTATAGGTTTGAGAGAAATGCAATAATCGAGGGAGGCATCTCAGTCAGACATTCTTATACAGTTGCGGAGTCAAACCCCTTTTCTTCGCAATTCGCAAAAGTTGGAAATGAAAACGAACGGAACTTGGTTTGACTGTGTAGAGAAGTTGATTTGAGTATAAATTCACATTTTGCAACGCAGGACGTACATACAGGAGATGATGGTGCCATGTTGTTACGGAGTCAAAATGAAGTGACCAAAATCATGACTCGTGGTCGACTGAGGTGTAATTGCATTTAGGCTTGTGTGCAATGCGAGGCGACGTGAAGGGAAAAGCGTCGGACATGTCATGCCGCATAAAATGTGCGTAAAGATTCACGAGAGGGTAATCAGGTGTGTGTCCGAGCGACCGACGAGCGGAAAAGAGCTTTTTTCAATTGTTTTGTAGCCTTTGGCTTCGGACCCGAACGAATGAGACACGAAAGCAAAGGATGGATGAAAGACGAAGGAGCTTTTTGCAATCTTAATGTCAACGGAAAAGGAATATATAAACCCAGCTTCATGGACAGAAAACTATGGATACAGACACTGGGACGGGATGTTATGTTATGATGAGTGACGATGTAATAGTACGTGGACCGGAAGCCACGTTGGGTTCTTCTGATCAACTGTATAAACGACAGAAGTTATACCGTTCAAAATTCCTTCAGAGCTCGGTAATGTATAATAACTGTTTGCATACATATTGTGTAACACATCTTGGGAATTTTTCTAAATATCCTTCTTTTCATTTGTAAAAGGACTCCTCCTGTTGTGGACGTGACGAAGTGTACGGGATCGTCAACGGGAGGCGGCTGCTACTTCTTCAGCTTCAAACCATTTCAAAGTGGCACTATGATGACTAGTAGCTAAACCTGACACTCTTTTTAAAACCAACGTTTTGTCATAATGGGAGGTGGAATCAGACTCATCATCAACACATCACGCCTTGTATTCTCCTACGCTCATTTCCCGACCTTCAATTTTCTAGTGAGCTCTTTCCATTTAAAAAACACCCTTTGAAAACGTATAACTCACACGCTCATCTTCCTAAGGATACATTCTTACGTCGGCGTCGCCGCCATTGTCACTACACGCACACGACGACAATATAAAAACGAAACAACTGACTGACACGTCTTTGCTCATCCCCACGTCGTCCCACAACACACAGAAGGCCATATTCACACATTTTCTCCACAGAGTCTCATCAGCTTCTGTCTCTTTTTGTCGTTTTCAATTCAATCTCGGTTGACACAAAAAATGGTATAATGTACGTAACTGACTACTACTATTAGCCCAGTGTAATGTAGCAAGTACATTTTGTGTATCGTTACTCCCCATTCTTATGTTCAAATGCGCCATTAATAAACAATAGACAATCTGCACGCAGCAGAGCAAGGTCTCCGGCAGAAAAAGCATCACATCCAAATAGAGAAGAAGATGATGATCACAGAATTGTTAGTAGAAATCATGTAACGTACAACCTCGTGTCCCCTGTTCCTTGTTGTCTTCCTCATATTGATGCAATTTCGAACGGCTCTTCTTCTCTCGTTACAATGCGATTATAATGGCATTAGCAAAAAAACGTTTCTGATGTATGTATCGACAGGTGCTCCAGGCACTTACGAAACATTTAATAGAAAAATCGGAGAGATGATCACAAAGGTGACGAATAAGCCAAGCTATGAGCTTGCTTCGCCGGGGGGATGCAATAGTTTATAAGTGAAAGGAGTAAAGGAATAAGGAATATATAATGCAATACTTCCTACGTTAAAAAATCACTCTGGCACTCTTGCTCTTGAGAAAGGACCGGCAACAGTATTGGTTAACTGTTCACCGATCATTTTCGTGTGAACTTTGTTGAGCATCTCTGTCAGACGAAGCCAAATGTCAGTTTGAGAGTCAAAAACGAAGGATGAAGAAGAAGAGAGGTCGAAATTTCATGGGAGTCTCACGAGATCTCTTCGTCTTGCTCACTCCTCAATGTCACAAGTCACAAGAGAAAAAGTTTTTCCTCTCAGTCACTCTCAGACAGAATTATTGTAAAGGGAAATGCAGAAAAGAGCAAAAGCAAGGATCTGCAAAAAAGAGAGAGGCTGGCTCTCCTATACAGTGACGATGGTGTTGCGGTGATTGTTGTACCCCCCAGCTATACAAAATACTGTTGCAAATTTCACATTTTATCTTTTCCACTAAAGGTTTCAATTGACTCATTATATCCATAATATGTAAGCTTCGAACAACTGTCTCACAATGCACTCACAACAAAAAGTACATAATATAAAAATGCCACAAAAGTGACTTTACTGTTCTCAGACAATCATATCTTAAAGCGCCAACCTTTGTGAGGAGAGTTAAACCGTAGCGTGTAAGGAATGAAAAATCCGTGTGATCTGGGTCTCTCTCTTTTAATCGATAAAATTAATTTACCTTCAGTTGCTACTATACCTTGCCTATTGTTCAGAACACACGGTTCAGAGAGAAATTATGTACATTACAACACAACACATCTGATTTAGTTTTTTAAAATGAATAGAAAAAATATGAAATTGTGAAGAACTTGACATTTAATTTAGTCTAACTGAGCTGCTCATACCGACGGAAAGGCTATATATACTGCATATTTTTTGCATTGGAGTACACCTTTCTAGTAAGATGATCAAGTGTGCATTCATCCTTAATTACTTAGGCTTTTAGATACCTGTCTCCTGATTCCCTAGTGCTAATCATAGGTGTGCATTCGTTTCATTGATTACGATTACCGACTGTGTGGTGCATTAATAAAAGAATATCTATTCAATCCAATGAACCATTCTCCTTCACACCACGACCGTATGTCGGCCCTAAGCTAATTTGTTTTTTTCTTTGCGGAATGATTATTTTGCATTGTCTTTTTTGCACTGCCTTTAAAAGGATTTGAGTAATTTTCCAAATGAAATGGAGCGTGCAATTCATTTATGATTCATAAGCATTTGTTTCGTATTAATTCAGAATTCTCACATTGTACTATTGTAGTATCTGCTGGAATGAACCAAGGCAACAAACACTCACAAACTTGACAGTACAATGGCCAAAATGCTTGTATAAGTTGCTTTACAGTCTTGACTTTCTGTTCTAGACTCGGACAATGAAGATTTTGGATGACTGTTGAGAAGTTGAACCCAAATGCAAAAGACTGCATTCCTCGTATTCGTACAACTATACTTGGTGACATTTGATGCGAATCATGGAATTATTCTATTATATATTACAGAATACAGAGATGACAAAAACGTTTTAATACAAAATCTGCGTATGGGGGAGAAGAGGAGGGCTGGATGATGACGATGGGGATGACGATGACTATGACTAAGATTTTGGTGCACATGCATACAGATCAAGTTCCCTGCAGCGATTCATTCAAGCGTGACAACTATCGAGATTGGATTTTTACTGACATTGAGGAATTTACAAGAACCTTGAAAGCGGTCCATTTTCGATGGGAATTGCTCATGTATCGCAAGAAACGAAACTGGCAGCCACGTTCATTGAGTACCTGCAGGCTGGAACTTGCTTTTTTACCAAAAAAAGTATAATTTATAACTACATGCTTCCTTTCAATATTCCATACTGAAATTGATTCATAGTATGCAAGAATTCGCAATTATTATACAATGTATATACAAGACCCGCCCACAGTGATGTATCTTAAAGCCTCAAGTAATAAGTCTGGCCAAAGTTGCACCAACCCAACTCCGACGTGATGAGATGAGATGCTATTTCAAGTACGGAAATAGTCTATTCATGCCACCAAAGAGATTTTTCAGAATGGAATACTATGTATCAATCGCATCCGAGTAATACGAACATGATCACTTAATACATTAGCCCGATAATTTAGTGCGTGTGCATATCTTCATTTGTCCAAATATGGCAAACGATGAACCTTTTTTGCACTGTGGGAATTCGGATTTTTGAATAGCTGGAATGACTGAATGACGAGTTGAAGGAGCAAATGAAAAAGTCATTAGTAGAGTGACGAGAGTTTTTTGAATGCACGGAAGACATGCCGGACATCGATTCCTGTTGAACAAGACATGCCTCCGTACTTAGAAAAAGTCATTCAAAGGAATATATTATGCTGGGTCATGAAGAATCGGGGATATATATGAGTAATTCTCCTTCCTGTTTATTACAAGTTTATAATGGCCATAAAAATCATAATACAATTTGCACACAGACACACATTAAGTTGCATAATAGCCTCGTAAAGGAGGAGCTGTGCCGGTGGACGATTTGTCCCTTCCTTACATAACTCACATCCGTCCGCCATCATTTCAAGCATTGCGAAGCCGTAAGCTTGCAAGACAGCTTGTAAGTAATAGGACTCACAATCAAAGTCCCTCCCTGTAATACGCACAAGTGTCAAGAACAATGGTTTTGAGTTTGTGCGACATGCAAAGTCAACAGGTGACGGTACGTAGATTGGCAAAAAAGTGGTCAGGAAATTATGCACCTGTCAAAAATCTGTGGTTGACCCTTCAATATGGTAAATGAACAATGTATATGATACAAGTTCCTGTATCCGTTCCCAGGCTCGTGTATTATGTACGCTCAAGTATCATCATAGCATCCTCTTCGCTTGCAATGAGAGTGCAAAACACTCTCGTCACCTACAAACATTCAATTGTGGATGACAAAGACGTCGAACGTCCCATGTCCTCCACATCATCGCAATGACGAAGACTAACACATGATGCGTCAATACAAACAGAAAACAGATCTTTTCTGAAAAGTCAGTTGATTTCCCGCAAGTTACATCATTTTGAAGCGAGTTCTTTTTTGCAAGTTGTTGCTGTTGGAATGATGGTTGATAGGATTGAAATCGAAGGAGGCGGAGGAGAGGCACGGCGTGCCGAGGCTGCCTGTTCACGTATGCACTGTGTCATGCTGGGCATTATGCTCGCACTGGTCATCATGAGCTCAAGACTGACTTCTTGAGTCAAGACTTTTATTCCTGCGTTCGTTCACCTCCTTCCTCCTGCATTCATGAGTACAGGAATTAAATTGTGCTTTTGTAAAAAGCTTCTTCGTCAAACGGCTTCATTCACATGATACTACTCGCATGCTCTCGTAAGGGCCAATGTTTACAATTGCTCAGAATGGCATTTTATCTCGATTGACTAATTATTCTTCCTGTGCACATTCTTTGGCCGAGGAATCCTTCAATGTCACTAACTATTCAGAAATCATTGGACACGCAGGATGCCGTACGAAATCGTCTTTCTGGGACTTTGTGCACGTCTCTTCATTGTGCGTTTCCTCATCCAACGCAGCGGCGCACGCCGCTGTACACAAAGTGTC
The DNA here is from genome assembly GCA_019776145.1 of Harlomillsia oculata. Lineage (NCBI taxonomy): Eukaryota > Metazoa > Arthropoda > Collembola > Entomobryomorpha > Oncopoduridae > Harlomillsia > Harlomillsia oculata. Next base: position 13,575 of record JABASF010000260.1, on the reverse strand, counting down.
GTGTCAACCAGCCCACAACAATCGATACCACATCAAAGAAAATTATTATAGCTAAGATTGTGATGATGAAGTCAGTGCTACTAACGAAACCGCTTGGACATGCTTTGACAATAACTCTTACTTGTGTACTACGACAACTACTTTTTATTAAATCTGTGTCTACTTGAATGGTACTATGATACTTGTCCGGCGTACAAAATGGTGCGTGGGTAGAGATTTAATGGAGTCACAAGTCAAGTTGATGAAGAGCCGTCAATACATGCCCATTGTTTTGCGTGGTAAAGTGACTTGAAGGAGACAAGCATTACGACGAAATCAAGTCTCATCAAGAGTCGCCTTTGACATGCTGTCATACAGATGACTATTAACCTAATCGTAAATCACGACGGATTGGATAAGTGTGCCGAGTGCACTACATCATGGGAATCTCAACAGTAAAATTCAAGATTAGCATTACGTTCATGTGTGCAGCAATTACACAACATGTCAATTAAGTAGTGAGAAGAGTGTGTGTAGAGACTGCGAACCTAGCCACGGGTGCTGTCAAGTTATAGTGGCACCCTTCAACCCTCCATTGGCGATGGTCAACGGGATCTAACCCATTCTATACGATGATGATGATGATGATGATGATGATGATGATGAGGTTGACTGGTAACCTCAACGGGAAGTTGAGGCGAGCCACAGCAACGCTAAAAGTTTTACAAGACTCTTTTGCTCATTTGACAGACGAGTGCTAGTGAAAAAAGCCGGCGGATCTTGGAGGTTTTTCTTTTCCCGTCCTCATCTCAGAAAACACTTCACTCCTCTTTTTCTTCGCCTCTATGGCTCTGACACTGTGCTAATCGCAAAGTAGCGGATTTCAACCTTTTGCATCATCACTCCACATTCATTTACACTTGGTCAAATTTGAACCCTCTGGAGGTATGCCGTTGCAAAGGGGTTGGAAATCATTGAGTCCTTGTCACTCACATTTTTATTTGAGTGAATTTCTGGGCTACCCTATACAGCATCAATCTGATAGAATGTGAATCCGCGAACCATTTTATTATATACTTCCCCTCTCATTACAACGTACAATAGCACTCTCTTCAATGTGTGAACACAATTAGCATTTAAATGGAATTATTGTCCAATGCAACCAAGACTCCTGTGACTATAAAATGCAGTTCCATTACAAGGAATTGTAAAAATATCGCATAATAAAAGGCAAAGTCATTCAGCGTCATTTCCGGACATAAATGCAAACAACAAGTGAAATAGCTCAGCACAGGGTTGTAAATTGGACAATATAATCTTGAAACCCGAAAAAAAACAACGAAAGGTGCACAATGAGTGGGAAAGGTGCTTTAACACTATACTCATGACTATTCTACAGTGTAGTAGGAACACTTACTACTTGGAACTTGAAAGTGTGAGTAAAGTTTCGAAAACACTAGTTCAGCTTAACAAGTTTAAGCAGACAAACAAAAAATTGCGTCGAAAATACCGACAACAAACATAAAGCTAACAAAGGTGGAAAATGGAAATGAGCTGTTGATACACATGCCCTGCCTGAATCTTTGCCTGAACCTGAGTGCAAACCTGTCTTGGGAACTAAAAGTCAATTGGAAAAAAACGAAGGAAGGTTCTTGCACCAGCAAGCAATTCAGCATTCAGAATCAGACGTCATTACTTCTCTACTTCCACACACTATATCAAACGATATTAAGAATTTTTGCTTGTCAAGCAAAATGCGACTGTAAAGTGGAAAACGACACTTGCTCCAACGACATACAGTGATCATATTGAATGTTCTATATGTAATATAATATTATTCCTTCGTCACCCAGAACTCAAACGCAGTTTGGCTCAACGAACTTATTATGTTTTATGTGGCAACAACTTACATACAATTTTCGTTTTTTAGGATTACAAAATGCAGAGGTGATGGTACGAGAAAAAAATGACTGTCAAACTCGCCTCGCCTCGTCCACAACAACGTGCCGATTTGCATACTTTTATGTTTTATTCTTCTGATTCCCAGGAGAAGAAACGTATTGTCACTTGTCACCCTTAATCTGCCATAACCTACGAACGTATTAGCATATACTCAACATTTCTATTCGTGACGGTACCTTCGTGAATTTTTTTGCAAAAATCTTCCATTTCATTGTGTTCCGCACGTCTTACCATTTAATGTAAAGCATGGTACATTCCCAAGTTTCTGCGGCCTTTTCGTTTCATTTTGAGGTAGAAAAAGATATATACCTGCAGAAAGGAAAATCGTAAAAAATGGAAAATGGAGGAAAATGTACGTCTGACTCAAAAAGTCAGTGTTCTGTACATCGGTCTTTTTGCAACTATCAAGGCTAATTAGTATTAGACTTCTCCTTCTGGAGAATCAAGAGGTTTTGTAGCATGAAACTAGTATGATACATACAGCGGACGGACGGGTGGACGTCATGGTCGTCGTGGACCGTCAAAAGTGACTGTGTTTGTTGCTCTCTCTGAAAAACACAAATCATCTCCAGGAATCATCGTCGTGCAGAAGCCACACGGCCGTGTGCGCAGGTGATGATATGATACGAGACTACGAAAATGAGGCGATGATTACAACAACTATGGGAATTTGAGCTTAGTGACTCCTATACGTGATAAGATGTGGCATTTATTTCGCTCCTTCAGCAAAGTAATGCAAAGCTACAATGAAACACTCTCTGCTTTGCAAAAAAAGATGCTTTGCTACTAATAATGCCAGAGTACCCTTTTCAACTTCATCATTGTCTTGTTTCTGCTCTTTTGGCATCCGTGGTTTTCCACACTGTCAACCTGTTCACCAGATGTTTCATTACGATACTTATCGTGACTAATCACAAGGAATTCACAAACACCGTCTGATGGCATTGGACAGACTACTTGACTGACCTTTGAATCATTGCTTTGTGTGTAGTCGAAGCGTAGCACTTTCATTCCGAGATTTCTAACTAACCTACAGTATTAAAACAGATTTTGGTGCTCAAATGTAACACACACAGATTCATCAACGGATCCTCGTTTTATTCCCACGAATACCCTTCTTGTTTGTATGGTATGAACATATGAAGGTATATAATGCCAATACTCGAGTCTTACCGTGGGCAAATACCAAGAGGCAAGAGGTCACATTAAGAAGTAAATGCAAACCATTAAGAAAATCAACCTGTGTGTGCAAACAAAAATTCAGTGAAGCATACGTATGTACTATGTACGATAGATTATGTATGTTTGCTTAGTTAGGACTGTTCCTGCAATAAGGTAAGAAAGTGTATTTGTAATTGACATTGACAAATTTGAACAGAAAACTTTAGGTTTGAGTGGAGTTTGATCTCCTAACAAGATGAAGGAAGCGATGTACTCGTAATTGTCAAAACATGGATGGATCAGGTTGTGAACCTTTTGCGGAGGAGAGAAGAAGCGGAGAATTACAAAGTCGCGGAACGAACGTACTATGCTAAACGAATCAAACTATGTTTTCGCCGCCTGATTGGCTCTAATGAAAAAGACTGCTAAAGCTGCATGCTGTGGGCAAACGATAAGAACAAGAACCTCTACTTATGTTTTATAGGAAGAGTAGGAAGAATATGCTTTTTTCTTATGGTAACTACAAAAGTCAGTGGTATAAATTGCACCCAAGACGATCTCTCAAGTTCTCCGACACTGTCATTCCAGAAGAGAAGAGAGCAACACAAAGTGGTCATTATATCATTCGGGCTGGACAGTTGAGAATTTTTTTGTACAGTACCACCCCTAAAGATCTTCTCTTCATTCTTATTATTTAGATGAGCTCGGATCGTCGGTTTGACTTGGCTGCTTGGGATTGGGACGAGTTAGACTGGGCACTTCACTTCTGATCGTGCAAGTCTATTAACCCATGGCCCATACGAGCACACAATACACACGGGCATAATACGCAACCTATATTAAATTACAGAAACGAGATTACATCGTGAGCTGTTGCAATTCGCCGTCGGAGCCGAGCAGGTTGTCAACCGAGACTCATACAAAATAAACAATCGGGAAACTGCATGGCATTTACACAAGACGAACGAACGTACGAAAAGCACCAACTTGTTGATTTTTTGTGAGAGCAGCAGCAGCAGCAAACAAACACTGCATGTTTTTTTCATTCCTTTCGTTTCCTTTATCTTTCGTTTTTTCTCTTTCATCTCTCGCCCGCGTCTTCAGTTCACAATTGTCATAATTCAAGTCCAAGTGCATATTGTAAAGTTTTGCCTAGAGGACCTGTTAAAAGTGTGCACTTGGTCACTTTGTGTAGCTCACGTCGCCCTCGGAATTCACTGAGGTGGACTCCTTTTAATGCTTACCATTTCCATTGAGTAGTATTGAAGGGAACTGACTCAATTTTAACAGTTGTAGTAGCACAGAAAGCGAAATGCTAACAACTAACAAGGAACTACATTGGGAAAGCTGAGATGTGATTATACATAAAAAGAAAAACGGTAGTGTGAATTCTACTATGCAGAATTGAGCATTTCTGAGCATTCAATGTCGGAACCAATGTGTCTCGTCACTGTCGTCACTCGTCACGTTGGCTTTGTTGTGGTGTGCAATGCATTTCCATAAACTTTGTACAAGTCAATAATAGATTTTTCAATTTCGGTTTCACAAAATAATACCACATTGGGCTTGTATACTGTAGTGTTGTACAGTTAGCTTTGCACTTTCTTTCGTATTACACTTTACACAGGTGTTTCTCATGGGCAATTGGGCATGACTTGCTCTCTTAGGAATGACACAGCCGAACTGTTTTTATCGGTGTCTCAAGTCGAGCAAGTCACCAACCAACCAGGGATAAGAAGAACATGAATGTCACACACGAAAAACAATGTGACATGGCTGCAACTACCAACATTATCGTTTACTTTTTGCCATCAATGTAAAAAGGCCAAGAGCATTAAGCGGAGACTGACGAATATAAATGTGACGCTTGAAACTACTCCTACGGAACGACAGAAGCCCTGCCCAATGAATTGGTACTCTTTTTCTGACACCCTGACAAAACGTACACAGTAGTTACAATAAGCAGTCCGTCGGTTCATTTCTTTACAATGTGTCTGTGAGATGAGCAGATAAAGAGCCTCATTGAAATCCTCAGATTATGTCTGTAATTTTCGCACATAAGACAACTCACAAGAATCAGATGCACATCGCAACCACAAAGACAAGAGACAAGACACCTGTGTGTGCAATGTGTAATCGACGAGTACAAGAAGCTGGATTGGTAGGCAAAACACAACCGTGTCAGATTCTCCATATGTTTGATGAGTTCATCTCACCATGTGAGACAGGGGCTAAAAGAGATACCTTGACAAATGGACACCCATCACGTTATAGCCAACTTGAATATTACTTGTGTGATGGCAACAACCTTCAAAGCACAAGGAATTGCATTCAAGTAAAAATCAGAGTGTCAAAGAAGTCTTCTTCTCGTCGTCGTCGTGCTGTGAAATGACGGCAACTACTACGCTCATAAGACAATTTTTGAAATGAAAGTCTAATTAAAATCTTGACAGCTGATGAAAAACTCGCACTCTGGTTGGACTCACAGAGTCGTCCTTTGCATGATTACGGGAGCGGCAAATGAATGGACCAGAAGGAAATGGATTTTTGAACAAGTTCAATCGCTTACCTTTGCATTTGAAGCCATCGCCTTCATAGCCAGGAAAACAGGTGCAGTAGAAGCTGCCCATGGTGTTGGTGCAATGAGCGAAAACATCGCAGGGACGAAATTTGCACTCATTCTCGTCGGGCATCTCACACCCTTTGCCTCCGAACCCATCGTTACAATGACATTGGGATTCGAGACAAGCACCATTTTGGCATTTTTTACCCGTTGCTTTTGCACAGTCATCTGCAAAAAGGAAATACAAAAAAATTACTTTCATTCAAGTGTCATCACGTCGTCTTCTTCTTTAAAATACCATATATTTCAGCGATGCTTTTGCCCTCTAACAACTCATCCATGCTTTGCATTTTTTGCAAATTTTAGAATTAGAATACTACACAACAGAAACACAATAAGAATCGTAACAATATATTAGCATTTACCATCCCTTTCTATCTGTTTTACATTTTGTGCACAATGTACTATAAATATAATACTCCTTATACGTACGACATAACATAAATATGCTATGAATTATATCTTGCATTAACGAAAAAAGTCACAGTCGCCTCACTGGTAGTAAAGAACAACGCAACAGACTAAAAACGTACCTTCCTCTTAATATTTTCCTGATGAAAATTAGTATTAGGGTAACATAATAACGACTAGAGACTCTTCTTTTGTACGTCTTGCCGCTTGTCTTCCTCAGAAGAACAAGACGAATGGCTTTTATTATCATTGCAAACTTCCTTTCGCTCTTCGTTTACGCTTTAAAGATCTTCTTGAGGGATGAGTCCAAAAGTCTTCCAAAGCCAAACTTTGTGTGTCGTTTTGCTGTCAGACTCGGAACGGAACAAATGAGGGGTAATTGTAGTACAATGCCACATTACGGAGTTTATTAAGCATTTTTAAAAATTCAAAAAAATACTTCAAGCTCGTTTTTTCCGCTATAAGTTTGTCTCATCTTTGAAAAAATGGTACCACCCTTTCCAGTTCACATGTTCACTGTATGATATTCTATTGCAATTTTCAAAGGTTTACTATATTAATATAATACAGCTCTGCCTTATACCTGGCTCATTAGGGTTTCATTATGCGTACAAAAACCTGTGTGTGCAATCTTTGAATTGCTGCCTTTCATAAGATTAAGATTACTGGATACTAGGCAAGTCGCGGTGGGTTTTACTTTTTAGCACACAATAGTTTATCTGTTGACAACATCTTAATCAGATTTGCTGTAAAACAGCTCCTGGTGCCATATTTTTTTTTATTTTAGCACATTACTAATATGAAAGTACTTAATATGGACAGTAGTCAAAGCACACATAGCATAATTTGGTACGAAATTATTTTGCAACTTCCAACACTTGAGAATATTTGGAAACAAATTCGTATACTACTTACACTGAGACTCATTCTTTTATAATGCCATAACAATGAAAATATTAATAAAACAAGTAAAGGTTCAAAACTCAGCAGAGAGGAAGCGTAGAAGTCTTATTGTAATATCGTGTGAAGATTTACAAGATAATGCGATTTTTTCACTAGAAAAATAAGCTTCTTCTCGTCAAAAGTCACCAGTTGCAGTTGGCGAGAGGATTTATGACTAGTGTGCGAAATAAACGGAGACTTGTCGTCGTCGTTGATTCATTTGTGACCTGTCCTGTCCCTGTCGTCCACTTTAGGCCCTGGCACGATCTCCCTTTAATTACATGCATGAAACTCATTCGTAGTCTGTCTGTTTGCGTCCTCGAAGGATTTGAGTACAAATAAATATGGTACATAAATTCAAAATCATCATCTAACTAATGACATCAAGAACAAAAATATGATGAAATATGATGAGAGTGAGTCATTTAAATTATATTTTCTGAAACATGGTGGAAACTGTTCAAAAATCTAATCAACAACAAAAGAAGGGCAAAATCTCCAAAATTACACAAAAATGAAATTGCAAAATGCTTACGGAAAAAAGTTCATAATCGCACCTGTCACAAAATCATTAACATTTACAAGGTTTCTTTGTAAATAACTCTTACTGACATACTGATGCACATTCGTCAAAATATTTTAATACAGGGATTAACTAATAAACTTTTAACAACTCAGCATTATTTCACACAACAACACAAGGTTATGTACCTCTCGTTGAGCAGTTGAGCAATCTGAATAGCTGTGTTAATTAGAAGTGGAATAGAATTGGAATCCCATTCCATCATGCTAAAATGTACTAATAACATAATCAACAGGGTGAATTTGCGACAGGCGGTTATCGCTTAGAGTCTTATAATCTCATCTTTCATTGACAGTTATAATTAAATGTCATAGAGAGATTCGTAAACTTTATAATGGTTAATGGTCCTTGTAGGATGCATTTCACTTTTTCTGTGCGCCATATTGACTTGATGGTGAGACATATGTAATCATATAGCTTGAAAATGAGAAGAGATGCTAAAATCTCTATTTGAAACCGAACGTCTTGTCTCACCATAAAGTCAAGAAGACAGAATGAAAGGGTTGGTAAAAAAGACAAGTCGTAAATTATGAGTCGTTATGAGAGAGTTGAGAATGAGGACTGACGGAGGACCTCCCTTGCTGCAGCCAAAATAAATTGAGTCTCTTGTCGAAGCGGCGGTGTAGTAAATGCCGCAATGATCTTGGATAAGTACACATCCGAGACAAAGAGCAAAGTGCGCAATTTTTTTTGTCTTGACTGTATATACACTATGCATACAGGCGATACAGGTTACAGGGCAAAAAAGAATGCATTTGTACATATAATATTAGTATACATTACTATCAAATATTATCCTTTCTTCCGTAGACGTGCCGTGTACCGAGTCGACAGTCAGTCGACATTCTGAACGAGAATCAGTATTTAAAAAATTTCCCGTGCAGAGTAGTATATTTACCTGCGGTACATTGTACACAGCACTACAATATACATATAGGATAATAAGATTCCATTCAAGAATTTGCAAATGTCTAATGCTGCTAATAAGGATTTTTTATTATGATTTATCTGCTGGAGCTAAGCTGTTGTGTGGCAGATTAAGGTTCTCTTGGTTCGGAATTTTAAAATGTACCATTAACTCTCTGTGATGTTGGATGTTGAGCTTTGAGCATATATAGACTGTAAACACTTAAAATCATTGGATTTGTAAAGGTACTGGTAGTACAGCAAATAATAAGGGAATTGACAAGTACGCGAATAATGCAGAATGCAGAGAACCCTTTCGCAATCCTTTTTTTAACCTCATGCTGAGCTCCTCAGCCTCGTTGTGCACGTCTGACCCTTTTCCCTTTCGAAAATGCACATGGGACAAACACGAGACCTTCGACTTGAGTCGCCGTCACACCGTGTCTTGAGAGGACGAGTCCTCTTGAGTCCTCCTACTTGATTTGCTCTGCTAATTCCATTAGACGCAAAGAAGCGCCTCTCTTCAGGTGGATTGAGTCAATTTCTGACTATTCAATTGTTCCTCCTTCTGACTTTGTTGTTTGTGGACCTTGGAAATATTATGATCTAATCGTGGGGGTGCTTTCTTTCCAAAGAATTGAGGTGATGGAGCACCCTCCTCTTCTCCTGCCGTGGTGGGTTCACTGATAAAGCCTAAGCGATTAGTTTGGATGCACAAAACAGATTACAAGACGTCACTCTCGTGCTATTGCAGTTTCAGAAGAGTTTACAAGATCCGTTTCGCCCACTCAAATCAACTGAGGACCAGCTAACTGTCTTTTTCTTCATTGGTCTCCCTCGTCGAGGTTACATTTATGACAGATTGAGGCCTGCATAGCCAGCATTGCATGTATTCTACTCTTATACTCCCGCCGCCACAAGTCCAGATTGCAGATACCTTGTCGCAAAACGTTGTTACCTGTCATTCTTGACCATCCGTCTGCATATAATTGCACATTTGTAGTTTCCTTTATTATTTCAGGATTACATAAACACAGCCCGACATGACATGAGTCACCGTTTCTTCCTACGAACTACTCTGGCAGATGTATAACAAATTCCAAGCGAAAATTGTTGCCTTAACGATAAACACTTCTAAAATGGACATTTCATGGCATTACAGGATGAGATTTCAAATGAATGATTGCATTTATAGTAGATTTCTTATATTTTATTTATATGTTTGTTTGTCATTTCATTACGATGAGCGGAAACATTAAAACATTATAATACCTACATTTTCCGTTTGATTCCTTTATAAGGTAAACAATGATGGAATGCCTTCAAAATGTAAAACCTGCATCGCAAATCTGTACGAATCTTGTGTTTAGCTAGTAATCTAAGCTCAATTCTTATATGATACAGAAAGTCTGAGCAACGAAATGTACATAACATTTGAGTTTCAGACGGAACATTGAAGAATTGCAAATTTTAGGTGTAAAGTACTCTTGACTGAGCACATTTTGAAACCTGAGTTTTTCCTTAAGCTGTATTAAAAATATGTTGTAAAAAAATCCCGGATTTTTTACCTGTGCATTTTAATTCCTTATGAAGCTCGTCTGAGGCCATAAAGCACTGAGGTGCCCCATCACAAAGTTTGGACAGCTCAAAGAGCTGAAGGACGTCTGTTGATTCGTTAACTTGACATCCAAAATATCCATCTTCAAGATTAAGGAAAAATATTTCCCGCTTCAGTCCGGTTGCAGTCTTCTTTTGAGCATAAATCTACAAAAAATGGATTCAAAAAAATTATTATGCTATCAAATTGCAAGAATGGACAAAACGAAATGGAGATATCGCGCAATGTAACGCAAACGGTTCGTCGGACGTTGTGACAATGCAGCATCGTAATACGATATCTTAAACCGAGATTTTGGTACATGACATTCATAAGAAATGAAGATAATGTATCAAATGCATAACCGTGTATTGTAATCTAGGAAGTATATACTGCGAAGGAAAGGACTAAGGACGCAGTTGGATAACAGAGAGTACATTTGAGGATTTTAGTTTTTTTTATACATTACTAACTTTTTTTATATGAAATGATGTGTTATTAAAAACAGTATCTCGTAGTAAAGTAAGTTTTCTTGTGCATTCCATCCGCAGAGGGGAGTACGAAAAAAGGCAATTGAGTGGATTATTAGGCGAGGACTGCGACTGAGGCATTATTATTGCTCTCGTAGTGTACGTTACTCTCATGTCATGATGACGTTGAGTCTGTGTGTGGGTGAATCTGTCCATGTGATCATTTGGCATTTAGCACACTGAGAGAATGAAGGCTCGTCCTTCAAGTCGAATAGCCCAGTTCACCACATTCGGCGTCTTCATGTCTTTATGTAATCTGAGAACACTTGACATGTCCCATATAGCCAAAATGCATCATCACAGCAAGACAGGAGTGAGATAGATAGATAGAGAGAGAGAGAGAGAAATCAACTCCAACGCTAAAGCGTCCACACCCTTTCGACTACAATGCTCAATTCTCCACCCTGACTTATCGGCGACATGGCCATGCTAATATGGGAGTGAGTTGCACACTGCATTTTCGCATTCTTGAGCCAAGTCATATTTATCCTAATTCCTAAGGACTTTACTAACTACTGAGCTTGGAACCACGACGACGGACCAAGACTCATTTTCAACGAGGAGGAAGCACTTTGCACAATGATACTCTCCCTCTCACTCATACACAGTTTTAGTCACCATCATCATCATTCATCATCATCACATCACATTCATAAAGTGAGCTTATTACACATTGTTGGTGATTGTCCAGCAGTAAATTGTGTTCTTGCTCTTGCTGTTGCCTGTTACAGCATGCGTCAAACTTGCATTTTTGCATAGGTAATGGGCTTGGTTGGATATTTAATCCCATGGATCGAAAATCGAAAGGCCTTGTTTTGCTGGGATTGCGACAACCAACATTCATCCAGTTAATAATCACTGATGAGCTGATGAGGTGTTGAGTGTTGGTGTTGCACAGTCTCAGAATAATAATACTACTTCCACCTTTAATTAGAATACGTTCTCTTGTTCAATCATCGTCATCGTCGTCGTCCCGTCGATTTTACACTTCTTGTCATGCCCGTGAAGTACTAGTTAGGTGTGTGGGTTTCAAAACGTCAAAATACGATTTTTTTTGGATAAGGCGGCAGTAGTGTTCATAACCTGATGACGATCGCGTGTACATTTAGGGCATCGTCAGGGCTATTTTGATACAGTAAGGCGTCCGTGGACTCTACTGACAGACAACAATGTGATGAACTCCAACGTTATTGTTGTTGTACGATTTTTTAAGAGTACAATAAACGTTCCGACGACAACGACACTCAGGCCAGGCCAATCTACTGCCAACAACGATGTTTAGAACACGGTTAAGGTTAACCATTCACTCCCATGCACCCGATATTTCCACTCCATTCTCTCACCATTTAAATTAAGCTAAAAGGGTGCGGGTGTATAGGTGTATTATTAACTGTTCATTCCACTCTCTTCTCTCATAGCTTCATAGAAAATTGTACCAAAAAAATGCATGCAATTTGAACAACACGAAGAAAATGCATATCTCAGCATCATCTCAACAAACAAACTACACAGCCAAAACTAATGAGACATTTACTACTATCTCGTATCAACACAAACCATTATTACAACTACAATGCTCTTGTTGGGTCCTCGTCCTACAGCTATCACCGTTCACCTGCACAACTCTCGAGTCCATTTAACTGACCTTATTCTCAGGAAAGGTAAACACCCCCTTTGTATAAGGAACTGACAAACAGTAAATGTCTCGTAGTAAATTTGTGTTCAAATTACATATACGTCAAAATTTTGTTGTTAATTAATGTAACAATCAAAGTGCTGAAAAAACCTTGTGTGAAAAAGCCAAAGCGAGCGTAATAATTGAACAAACTCAAACTTATAGGGTAAACAGGTAGTCATAAAATCATCCAACGGACGGACGACAACCAACCAGCAGATTCTTTTTGGTTTTGCCAATGTCATGTAGATCTATCTTTTTCGTATATTTTGCATCCGTAAAATCCGTATAGAGAGAACCTATCAAATGCAATCGTTTTATGCTGACTTTCATGTACAGTGTATACGTACTCTATCAAGTATGCATGCACCGAGGAGAGGTAAATAGGATTATTTGAACAGGCGTTCATTCGCAATTTTTGTAGTGGTCCATATAATAATTTCGTTTGATGTCACGAGTAAAAGGAGTAGGCGAGTAGTGAGGGTAAACAGTGACAGCTGAAAGTTGACTTGATAATACTAAATTCATTTCTTGGTATGTTCTTCAGTAATTGAATGACATTTTCCACAGACATTTTTTCCTGAATTGAAGAAAGTTGGAATTCACAGAAATAGAAACTACAACACTACTATACGAGCTAATTTTATCAATTTACATTAAATTACATTCCTTTACATTAAAAGCATGTCAGTGTGAGAAAGACGAAGTAATCATTAAGTTTTTTGGAAATTTTAGGGACGCTATAGTATTGCGATAATTTCTTTCATATACATGACGGATACATAATGCTACTACGTACTCATGCCGGAGTACAAGGAAATATTCCTGTTAGATATCTTCAAGTTGCCCTTAGTAAATTGAACACAAAAATGATTTGAATGCCAACAGGATGACAAGCCATTGCAGATTGTCAATCGAAAAGTGCGTGGGTAGCAGATTCATTACAGGAAACAGGCTAACTCACTCATACGCTCTGAGATCCTCACTCTCAGAGTTTGAACAAGAATCTGGTGTTCCACAGACACAAACAGTCAGTCGGAAGGAAGCAACAGGTGCAACGAATTTTTTTGGCATTCAACATCATCCCACGCACACTGAAGATGTTAAGTCCATTTAAAGCGCTACTCAGCAGCCTCTAAAATGCTTGAGTATATCAGCAAGGCCATTGTATTATTTGCCGCTATGTAATGCTAGTAATGCATTCCA
>JABASF010000259.1:0-50666 GCA_019776145.1 Harlomillsia oculata | reverse complement strand
CAAACGTTCCAATCATTTCAGAAATTGTACAACAACAACTATGTCTACAGGCTTTGACAATGTCAACCGGATGATGATGCAAAGACGACTTTGACGTGACATTATAATGACATCGAAGCATTATATAAAACATGTAATTTCCCTTGAACGACATGGACCAATAATGTCGTAACATCAATTAAATGCGAATGCATCAAGTACTTGCCTTCGTTCACTTCGTTGATTCTAATTAATCTCTATAAAACGTCACATACACATCTTTTGTAGGCTGACTACAGCAAGAATGCAAAGTGCGCAGATATTGACAAGGATTCACAAACAACTCACTCTTTTGTATGTTCAATGAAAATATTGTTTATGATTCCGTGTGTGGTCTGTCATTTCGTCATTTCAAAGCTAGCATAGCAGTACGACAACATGAATAATGAAAAACTTGGACTGTTGTCTTGGGTTGGGTGGATTTGGATTATGGAGGCAGAAATGAAACTCATTCAAAAGTGCATGCACAACGGAAGGGAACGATGATTAAATTCCATCACAAATCAAGAGTAAGCAGAAAATAAAGACAGGATTCATAATCCATGCGTTAAAATCGTAAACAACTCCAACGTCCAACCTATGGTTTTTTATGGGTGAGAGGGTGAGGTGAGACTCAACCTAACTCAAAACAGCGTCCAACCTAACCTAACTTAACCTAACTCAAAACAGCATTCAAGATACCGAAGACAATTGAATTATTCGGTGAAGCTCACCTTAGAATCTTAGGTCCAAGACCCTTAAATTATTTAAATGTTTTCACTTAAAATTTCCTTTAAAGAAAAGCATCATTAGATTCTGTTGTTGTTGATGCGTTGCTGACGGGATGTTAGCTGATGTCGATGTTAAGGCGTTTATGAACGTGACTGTAGTCGAATGACTCAGATGCTTTTATGACTAATATGTTTAAATTTGAAGAGACTTGGGGCAATTCTCTGGAAGAAGGAAGTGAAATGTTTATTTGGTCTCCGTGTCGGTATTCCACTCTGCATTGCTCATCCAAACGTTTCAGGATAAGGATAAATATAACTATATATAACAAGGATTCGTATGAGCATAACTCGCTCTCGGGAAAAGATCATGTGTGGATATGAGATATGGATATCAACTATAAAGTATATATTATTATAACTTTTATAACTTGTACTAAATACAAACACTTCTACTACTTTACTGTAATACATGGAGTGTTTTTTAAAGCTTATATATGCATGCATCGTTGTTCGTCGCGTTTTGTTTCCTGTGTTGTTTGTTGCTTCCTTGCTTCTAATTCTGGGTTCTGCTTCTTTTTTTGGAGTTAGACTTTAGGAAAAAGAATAATCGAATCGGTGGATTTGCATACCACAAGCTTCGGGGAGGAAGAAAACATGCTAAAAATGATTGTGGAACTTGTGGAACCTGTGTCGTGAAGCATTTATTCGTATTATTATAGAAAAATAGTAAAAAATTTATGCGATTTTAAATTATGTTCGCTTTCAGAGCACACTTGTTGCATTTTCACTTCAAAGGATTTTTTAATTGCCGCTCGAGGACAGTTCTCAATATCATTATTGCTAGCTTTTCAAATTAATAGCTTTTCAAATGGCCGAAGGTGTTACGACTACAAAAAATACACGCCAGGTGCACATCAAATGTAAATGTAATGCTAATATAAAATCGGCTTTGGAATGGAATTGTCTTCCGCTGCCGCTGCTGGGTAATTTAATTGCTGGTTCTACATCTTATGGTATATGAACTATGAAGAAATGTTAACCTAAAATTTGATGGTTCATTCATAACATCCATAATCCACAACATTAGCACACGTAATAATTGCGCACATTGAGCTGCACATTTCTTAAATGGGAAATCCTAATACAGAGTGGAACAGGGAACATAAAAAATCATGGAAAAATAATCTTGGCATTGAAGTGGCAATTGTGTGCGAATTTGAGAATACAAAATACATGCAATGTGGTGTTGGAGACGAGTATAACATGAAAACTTCTCTGACCTTCTGAGTATAGTCCTGAGCATTAAGTTTCATTTTTGTACCATCATGATGTAACCGCAAAACCTCACTTGAAGCTGTATCGAAAAATTCAATAATGATTTCTGTAAAGCGATCTCATTTTATAATAGCACAAATTATTTATTCGACTATGTTTTTCTGCGCAATATATTAATAGTAAAGGAACAATGAAGTGCATCCGACCTCCGACGACATGTGCACCACGAAAATTTAGACTTTACTACTAATACATTATTATGAATTATTTTATAATTAAGCTACGTAAATAATATAAACTATTGAATGTATATTTCAAACAAAAACGCATGTACAAATATTGCGTAATGTTAAAAGGTACAAGATATAAACTCAATAACCATTTCATAAGGCGCTACAATTTCATATTCGTTGTATAATGATGGTTCCGAAAATCCGCGAAAGTGACACTTACCATTAACATAACAATGCAATATTACAATAATATAATAGCATATAGTAAGTATACCGTATCAATTACCGATTAATAGCTATGAGATTAAATTAGCAATAAAGATAAGTTTCCATTGCATTCTCATAAACTTCGTCGTCGACGTTGATCTCCTGAGAAATTGTGTACAACCGGTATGAGGTCAATTGCTAAATGGCTACAAAGCTTGTCAAATCAAATTGATTTTTCTTGGTGACTTGATGGAATGATAGATTTAGGCCTTCTGAGAAAAATTTAAATTTAATCAGGCAGGACAGCTACATCTCTCAATAATTTGACAGCAAAATTTGATAATGCACATTTATCTCTTTAGACCATTTTTGACCTCGAATAATGTTGCGCATGCTCTCACACACGTCAAGATCAACCTGTACAAATTTGAAGCGAATTATTACATAGAGTCCAAAGTCTGCAGACGTACAGCGAAGTTCCTTTGCTTTCGTGAATACGAATGTGGTATCATAAAATTAGCATGCATTACACATCATTACAATAAAGAATTCAAAATAGCATCAAATGACATGACAGCGTCATACAAAGTCTATAATGACACGATGTTGACACTACAACATAAAACAATAAACAACAATTGGAAAATTGGTCGACTGAAGTTCATAAATAATTTTATAAACGACATTTACAACTTAAAAATCAGTAATAGATTCTTGCAGTTTACAATGTAATCCTTTCCTGCTCCCATTACTGGATTAAATTTAATTGTATTATTCCATATATTGTACAAGCAGCGTCGCAGCTTCGACAATAACAGAATATTCAAAAATGGATTTTGCTGTACTACAAATGTAACAAAATAGTGATTGAGTGTAGCCAGGTTGTATCAGTTTTTGATTACACTTGTACACTATTTAAAAGTCTTTCTACAAATTACTCTAACTTGAAAATTTACACCACTAAATTTACTTAAGTTAGTACAAATTATTTTTTTGGATGAAAATATCAATGAGTACTTTTGCTATTTTTACTATACATAACTACTGTAAAAATGCGAATTATCTAATATTGCGTACTGTGTCTACAGCCTACATTAACTGAACAAACGTCGGGCGTTTTGGTTTGCGATTGCGACACCACCGCTGTCCCATTTTACACTATTTTTAGTTAACTACTCTTCATCGGGACCACTATATTGCATCTTGTAGCGGCTGTAACTTTCAGATATTAGAAAGTTAATTTCACACGAGCATTAGTTATATTTTCGCTAGGTGGGTACAATTAGATCCGCAATCTAGCTAACTAAATTTTAGGTACAAAAAATGAAGTTCGTTTCGCCAGTTGAATTTCAGTGATCTCATTATGCAAACAATAATACATTTATTAATACAGCAGGTATATGCCTACTGCATTCTAGTTCCAAGTTGTCAACAACCACTGAAAAGACTCAACTCAAATGAATCGCGACAGGTAAAATGTACTACTGAATCATTATCATACAACACATTTTGTTAGTTTTAAAAACTTAAAACGCACTGAATATAATAAAGTGCACTGCCCGTTTAATACGAAAACCCGAAAAATGCATCTCCACTAACTTCAACTTCAGAAAACGTATTGCTGGCAAGGCCAAGACTGTCTGAAAATATGATTTGTGAGTTAGAAATAGTTTCAGACACTGCGTCCGACTTTTGTCTGGAAGATTCTGAACAAGTATCTTGTCCTTCTACACGAAACTCATCGCACTTCTTTGCACGCTTTTTTACAGTACTAATTTCAGCCTGTGTACAGGTACTCTTACTTTTACGCCCTGACGGCTTCGTAAGAACTATCGACTTAGCTAAATCACTATGAAACAACTGGCGAAACGAATCGGGAATTCCTAAGCCTCTATTAGTATAGCTATGTTCAGCTACTAACTTACAAGTGGCACGGCTGGCCTTGCTGTGTCCAGCGGCAGTTTCTGGTGGATAGGACTCAATAACTTTTGACAATAACATTGTCCAAGCACGTATTATTCTAGAAACAGTTGGTTGTGAAATGCAAAACATATGCCCCAAAACCTTTTCAGGGAGCTTTCTACGTAAACGGATGACAGTCATGAAAAGTTCATCCATGCGAGACATACACCTACCTTGGTACGTTCGTTTTTTCGGTTCGTAAGGTGCAGAAACAAATGATTTGAGTGTAGGAAACTGAGAATCAGTTCCATCCAATGAACAATCCGCCTACAAGAAAACGATTTATATTGAAAGTTAGTCAAAAAATGTAAATGATATTATATTATGATCATTACGTATAGTTATTATAAAGGTTACCTGCAGGGTGAGGTTATTGACACCGTGCATAGCATCAGTAACCCGTAGTTTCTCAACATGAACCTCAAGAGATCGAAAAAATCCTTCAAAATTTCGATGAGAATTAAATCCCGTATAGTATTCAATATCTTTATCTGAGTCTCGAAACCGTTCCACTGAAAATTTTCCAAAAACTTTATCTCGTTTCGGTTTTTTCGCTATGCCACTTAGCTTCTTTTCTGGAAGAGGTTTAGTTTCTGCAACAGACTTTACACCAGGTCGCAAACGTAGTGGTCTCGTTCGAACACCTAAAAACAAGTCGCAATATTGAACATTATAATTACAATAAAAGAGTTTCAAAATTGTTATAGCAGTATTCCAATATACCAGAAATTTACTCTGCTGTAGAAACACATAAAACAAAAACAGTGCTCACCTGTACTAGCTTGACAAACACTCGATTCTCTTGACGGAGTAGGGGATGGTGAAGACACAAGATTTGCTAATTGCTCGGCTAAACCTGAGAAAAGTGGTTCATCTGGACAGCCATCAGTTATTGAATCGATAGCTTTAAGAAGATCAATTGACAAAGGCACTGATGTGAATAAATTGGAAGTCAGGTCATTTGCCAGTTGCTCGATGTCAGATACAGTTGGCGCTGGCAATTCCGAAGTTAAGAAGTCCTCTGGTAAGCTGTCTTGCGACTGACTATCATTATCATTCGGCGATTGCAAAGTTAAACTGGAAGCCGAACCAATTAGATCTGATCCCAAAGCACTGTCGGAAAAAAGAGATTCGTGGCTTGATTGTTCTAAAAGCTGACTTGAAACAAAACTTGGATGAATAGAATTCAATAATTCATCATTGCTCTCAGTAACGTGAGATTCATGATCTGCATCCCCACAGTGCAGACTAACAGCTTGAATGCTTTGCAAAAGCTCTTGTTCAATAGAGTTGAACTGCAGAACCGGATCATGCTGCAAAATATCACTCATTGGAAGTGACAACGTTTGAAGCGAGCTGACTTGAGAGCGGGTGGTACTATTCAAAATATGGTTACTGAGGTCATCCGTGAACGTGATTTTGTCTTGAATATCCGGGGACAATGATAAAAATGTAGAAAGACTGATCTCAGCCAATGCTTCCCCAACACTATCCAAATTAGACTCGTCAGAAAACGATGAAAGGGCTTTCCTCTTCCCTTTAGCTGGTCGGGCAAATGCAGTTCGATTCCATTTTCTACGTTTTCGTCGTTTGATTTGTCTATCTGAATTGTCTTCGGCTTCAGCAGAAGCTTCCAGTGAACCACCACTCAAGTTGAGTGCATCAACAAGTTTAGGAAGCGTATCTTGCTGATTCATGATAGTCAAAACAAATTGATCATTACTTGCTGATCCTGAATCAAGAGACAAAGATCCAAACTCGCTATCTCCTAATCCACCCGACAAGGTAAAACTGATTGATGACTTATCATCTAAATCAATGATGTGATTGAAATCTATCGACTCTGCAGAAGATGTAGATGCTACGCTCACTTTCTTAGGTGGCTCCGGCGCTTGAACTGGGAGGACACTCTGGACTACCAGAGGCGTATTCTTCCTTGGAAAAACAGACGGTACAGCATCTAAAATTGTAAAACAATGTTTAATTGTCAACCCTAGAATTTTATTTCAGTCATACCGCAATTTCAAATAAACTTTTAGTACTTTTAATACTATTATCCATTATCCTCAACAATCTATAATACAAAACAAATATAATAAATCAAGCATATATTGTACTCACTTGAGTTCAAACGAGCTCGCTTCTTCATATCCAAAGAATAGTCCTTCTTCCGAAAATGTCTTGAACAAATCCTAGTGTAACCTGGGACAATCTTGAAGACGTCAGGTTTAACTAAATGTGGGCGAATTGCTTCAACCCATTGGTCCCGAATGGGTTCCTTACTCGGAAACGAGTGATATGACAACCCTTTTGCTTCCGTGGCCCGAACATTCATTCGGCATGACGAAATACAACAACGATGAACCATTTTGACAACTTCTCCTTTTGTCCTTTTATACCTTTCTCAATCAAGCTAGCTTCAATGAACGTTAAGAGGCAGGACATGTACTGGATAATAGTCTTCCTTTAATGACCTGGGACGTGAATCAAATTCACAAAATTAACTTCTTACTTATTACATTGAGTTACCAAATATTGCAAAAATTAGTCCCAGTTATTAATCAACACTATAAAACCATTACAAATAAGCCAAATATTATTAAACTACGTACCAGCAAATCGAGCGGTGCAGGTCCATGTCAGTGTAATTAGTGAATTACTTATACGCCCAAAGAACGCAGAAACCAATAACGCAAGGAACCACCACTACATGTTAGTCTAATTCTTGACTATAATTAAGAGTTTCGTATTTACTATGTACTTGTTTTGCTTATTGCTCAAGACTCAAGAAAAGACGCAAGACGCTTAGTAAACGACTTGAAAACGTTTTTGACTTTCAAATGACGAAAATAATGGTATATTTCTAAATGACGTAGACTGTAAGAGTGCGACGCTGTAATACACTTGAAAAATCCAGAAGATACACAAGAAACAAATCCAAGAACGGAAAATTCGGGTTCTAAATTAAACCAAAGTCCTCACTAAATGTCTTACTCTTGAAAGAAGATTGAGATGTCTAATGGTCTAATGGTTTAAATGTAAATGAAATGATCGTCATTAACCTGTGAAAAAGTAGTGTATACGTTTTTCTTGAGTAAATCAGCCGTGAGGTCTTCGCAGTACTCTTCGCTACAAGTTGAATGAATGCAACTGGAGAGCCTCACAGCCTCAGTATCTTTCCTCTCCAGCCGTCAGAGAGCGCTGCTTGTCTTTTCCCAGTAATACGCAGTAAAATTCCATGAATGGGACAAAAGTTTGTTCCTCTTTTGTCAATCTTCCAGTCTTCCAGCATTTTCCAAAACCCGTTCCTTCCTCCAGATTACGTGAAGAAAAAGGTTTCCATTCAAAACTTGAACATTACATCCCAAGTCGCTTTTGCAATTCTTCCAGGACGGTTTTTGCATACACGAAAATGAGGCCTCAATGCAAACAATACAAACGCAAGATCTTGCATTTCTTTTAGTTTTTCGCCATGCATAGTTGACACTGCGAAATTCTGAAAATGAAAATGCGTAAAAGATCTTATGGAGTCTGGTTATTTGGCAACATATTAAAATGACCAATGAGACATACGCACTACACAGCACATTACAATACAAACTATATAACGGAGAAACGGAATGAATAATGTCATAATGTGTCATCCAATTATATTCCTTTATTCTACATCCATTACTGATTGTAGCTACTGATATATTGCATGCGTTTTTTAAAAGTTTGTTTGTATAGTTGGTTTGGTTGGTTGTTTTTGTTTGAATGAGCTTTTTATACAGTAGTTTTGTTAGTAGAAAGAAGAAAGAGGCAGTTTTTTTTTTTCGACACGAATAATTCAATGAAGCAATCTATGATGTCGTGTTATGTGGGGAGAAAGTGTGAGAGTGAACAGTGAAGGCATAGTTGCATTTTGTGAGACATCGCGTCGCCTTCTTTTTTGAATAGGCATGAGGTTTGTTGGTGTTGGTGAACAAATTTGAGATTGACTTTTGAGCTGTTTTTTGAACGAGGACGAGTGAATGGGAGATGAGTGAAAGCAAAAACCTATGAGGAAAGGTGCCTATGAAAGAAAGGAAGCTAATCACCCTAAAAGCTTCACACTGTCTATTGATCATCATTCTTCTTTGGTGTCGTCCACGAAGATCACATCTCCGTCCATCCTCAAAGTTTAGAATTTTAGACTATGATCACCAAATCAATCATTCAACGACTCAACGTGATGTAGTAGTGTACACAATCACAATACTACTATACTACACTATTACCAAAATCGAAAAGAATGTTGCATGTTTGTTACTTTTTTCTATTTTGTTTAGTAGTTTTGGTGCTTTTGTAGAATGCTTTGAAATTGAATCTTATTACTGTTGTGGTCGAAATTAAAAGTAATGAAGCTTATAAAGTACCATTAGTAAAAGTGAGTACATTGTAGATGATATACTACACCAACTAATGCAAAATAGACAGGTTAGTAACTTGAAGGGTGTGAATTCACTTTCATTCCTGAAGCATAAGGGCCAATAAGGTTTTTTCCACCTTTGTCACACTTTGCATACATCTGTGTGAATGAGTTTTGATCTGAGATGATTTTGTGTGATAAGGGTTACCTCTTTAATGGGACCCCCCAACGACGACTTGAAGTTGAACGGGTTCGTGAAATGAAAGGGAAATGCTTAAAAAATCGGTTGCATTGTTTCGACTACACTTTGTCATATGTGTAGCATTTTGTCATACTTGTCGAGTAGGTTAGAGGTTCACTCAGCTTGGAACCCCGGGTTTGGTTTTTTTGGTCGTTATGTCAAACAAACGTCATAAAACGTCCAACGTACTGTTTTTTTCTAATCACGGAGTATATAAGTGACGACCAAATGACATTATGACAATAATTTAACATGCTCACCCAAAGGTAACAAATTTTATAACTGTATCAAAGACTCATTTTCCTTGTTCTCTTGTTTCCTGTCGTTTGTAAAATCCCGAGAAAAGTGACCCACTTGCACTTCCACAATCATCATCCGTAATACTCAGGAATCAGTTTTGGAACGAGGAGGGTTCAGCAGCGTTGTTCCATTTAGAAATGTTCTTCACGAGTGACGCTTTATTGAGTGCATTTTGTTGCTCTTTGTCAATCCACACAGCAAGTAGTCGAATACTGGTCACAAAAACTTTCATCTTGTAGTAATATACAATACTCATGTAACTTTACATGACGTTTATGTGTCAACTATGTAGTAAGTATAATAGCAACTTCACTCTGTAAGAATTATTGTACGGCTCGTAATATTTTATATGTATACTTTTTAATATAAAAGTGATAGTATGAAAGGACAGAGAAAGAAGTGGATGGAAAAAAGAATCATTGCAACCTTATGTACTACAAAAAGCCACTAGTGTTGTGTGAGGTAATAGAATTTTTCCCCATTGTCTCGTCGATTGCCATCGCCAATGCTATTATTTTGTTGGTCATTCTTTCCTCAATTCTCCTTGCCTCTCTTTTCTCTTTCTGTCGCTCTCACACACACTTCATAGATATATTTGTACCAAAAAATTTTTTTCAATAAAAGCTATCTGCAGTGTTAGTACTTGGCTTGAGGGCGATTTTTGTATGAGCCAACTGTGTGAGAGTGATGCGATGAGATCCATGTCAATGAAGAGATGAAGACTTTGATGCAATTTCATGAGGGTTCAAATAGTGATAATTGCATCGCAGGAGGGAAACTTTTTCTTGTTTCGTGAAACATGGAGCACATGGATTTTTTTTGTACACCTTTTCTTTTCTTTTCGCTTCCATTCAATTCCCTGACTGCAAGTTGCAACCAGGACCAACGTAGAAATTGACGTGGTTATCAATCCTCATGTAATTACTACACTTCAATGATACACTTGGACATTATTTTTATAAGTGGACTTGTTGACAAACTTGAGTGCTCAGCTCTTTTTTAGAATGCTACTTCAAAAAGGTGTATTTTGTGTGTTAAGGTATGCTACAACTATCAAACGTTCAATGTGTCACACACTAAAAGATTTGAAGAACTAATTTTTAAAAACAAGTGTCATTTCTAATTGCTAATGGAAAGAGAGAGAGAGTCCTTTCCAAAGATTCCCTTCGTTTATTGACTTTTCATATATTTTGTTTCTTTATTTGAAGGAATGCATTCGGAGAAGCTTCTGAAGAACGTTATAGTAGCTTAGCGGTACAAACACTACTGTTTCATATTGTTGACGTCGTGATGCCCCGTGCTTGTAACAGGTAATTACACGGACACTGATAATGTGGTAAACATGTCAGGTAAACCCTTTCCCTTCATTATTTACACTTTCCGCCGTTGTAAAATTGTAAACAGCACAAAGAATATGTTTTCCTATTAGAATTTACTAGTTACTTATGTACAAATTCCTTGCCTACAGTGTATTAATTGTTACAAATGACCTGAATGAACGACATGAACCCTTTGCACAGTGCCGACAAAAGCATTGTATAGTGCACTAAATGTATTGCCAAGTTGTAATATCATCGTGAGCACAATAATGCCGGCATGTCCAAATGAAACAGGGAAAACATGAGGGTGGAGCTGTCATGTTTGTTAGGGTGGTGGACAAACGACATCATGGGCAGGAGCAGAAGAAAGTACATATTTAATATGATGGCATTTTATTTTGTTTTTGGACAACCTAGTCGGCTTAAGCATATAAAACTTAGTGTAGCAATGGCAGTGGGCATTCATTCTTTTCAGAATTATTTTGTCGAGAAATGAGGTGAGTCCGAAAAGAAGGACCCAGTTGATTCAACAAAGTTACAAAGTATGAAGGCGAAGGATAACAGGATTAGGAGATTTGGGTCCTTAGTCCTCGCCGATGCACCGCCTCATGTCAATCACTTCGCTGCTNCCAGTTGATTCAACAAAGTTACAAAGTATGAAGGCGAAGGATAACAGGATTAGGAGATTTGGGTCCTTAGTCCTCGCCGATGCACCGCCTCATGTCAATCACTTCGCTGCTCAAACTGTCAACTTACAGCTAGTACAAATCTTTAGTATCATCTTCATCAGGAATCATCGGTTTATTGGTTTTCACTAAATGATTTCATAATCAAGAGTGCTTTACTGTTGAGATGATGAGAATGATAACAGATTTCTTCAGTATCTTACAGATAACCCATTTTAGTTTTGAGAAGCATGAAACTGTAGCCATAATAATTGTGAACTCATTTTATCAACTCTGTTTCTTGGATACTTTGGAACAAATGTGTACCTGGTACTTAATAAACAGATGAATTAATTATTCTACCTTCAATTATTTTAAATGCATCACCTTCTATCGATACGTTGAGTGCTGTTCCAGTTCATAATGGGATACAAAGCTAGAGATACATTGATGCGAATTTCTCCAAGCGACAATGTAATGCCTTATGGGGGCTTTACTTGTAACATTCCATGTTGCAAAGGAACAAAAGGAAGGAAAAGAATTGACTCGGACTTGTTGGAATAAGTCCATTCAGTAGTTTCTGACAAGATCAAGAAAGATCCGAATCCTCTCATGAGAGTTGTACAATTGCTCTTGCTCTTGCTTGCTCTTGAGAGGTACACGAGCTTATCCATAAGGGCTCATGTGAAAAAAGGGCAAGATTATTTGAGTTTCTCGTCTCATTCATTGAAAGAAGAGATACTAACGTGCGAGGCGCTTTTTGGGTTTTGACGAACAAGAATTTGGTAGCAAATGCCGAAGAAAACGATTGCTATTGAATGCCGTTTCGCCTCGTGTAGTTGAGGGGCTTTACTTGTGTCCACTCATCTTTTTTTTGTTGCTCTTGACAAAATGCTGGACTTTGTGTGCGTGCTATACAACTAATAAGCAGGCGGCATAAAGGACCGAACGAACAAGGATTTGTGTGCGTATTAGGCATTAGCCATGTAACCGTGCATGAAATGTTCAATAATACAGTTTCTGAGACTTCATAGAGTTAAATGCCTCAATGACCACGATGAACTCCGCTCCGTCAGCTTTGACTGTGAGTAGGCAAGCAAAACCATTATTTGATCTCATTGAGCACCCATGCCATGGTTCCATGGGATATACATTTACGTTAAAAACCCTGGTAATACTTAAGTATACGTGCCCTTTTATGAGGGCCTACTAGCATCCGCATCCACTCGTCTCATCTCACCAGGATGATGGCTTTATTTGCCACGACTGCTGCTTCTTCTTGCTCTCTTCTCCTGAAGACCACATTCGCTCGTCTTTCCACCATAATACACTTTGTTGAATTGTGACCTCCGTCATTTGTTCGCCAGCTCATCGTGTCAAAAGGGCTGCCAGAAGGTAATCGTTTATTCTGAAATGCTCCTTTAAAAAGACGTTCATGATTTGCTTTTATGAACCATGACGTCTTTTCTTAAATCCTTTTTGTACCCTATGAGATTACAAACATGAGCATTATACTAGCATAGGTACCCGCCAGTGGCCCGCGTGAATAAGCGTCCAGAGTAAATAACTGTCACGTTGAATCATCGTAAAGTATCATAAGGAAATGTTGAATAAGAAATCTTTGTAATTAGTTTTGAAGACAAAAAATGCGAGCGGAAGCGAGAAAAAAGTTTATAATAAAAAATTATTGTAAGCACGATTTTACTAAAAAGAATACAAGAAAAAAAATCGTGTCGCCAAATCATAGTTTAAGGAAATGACTTGAGACGATTTGGCGAAACGATTTTTTTACTTGCTGTTCTTATTGTTTTTAAGAAAATCGTGCTTAAAGAATTTTTTTGTCAAATTTTATTTATTTAATAGTAGATAAGAGGGGAAAATACCATAACGATTTTTTTACTTGCTGTTCTTATTGTTTTTAAGAAAATCGTGCTTAAAGAATTTTTTTGTCAAATTTTTTTTATTTAATAGTAGATAAGAGGGGAAAATACCATTAAATACATTTATTGCAGATCAACCAGTACAAACTTTTCAAGGCTCGTCTTGTACGCTCTAATAGTAAAGTATAGTAAGTACACAATTCCAACTTTTACCATTCATTCATGTTTGTCATGAAGATGCCCACTTTAGGAATCCATTGGGTACGCTTATGCACTTCAGTCAAATTCCACATCATTGGTTCAGTTTGCAGGTTAGGTTAGGTTAGACGGATTTGCTACTAAGCATACGACGTCTGTATGAGCAAGCAAACGAACAACTCGTCTTTTATGGTAGGACAGTTCCCTATTGCTGTCCACAAGAATAATGCAAAATCAATACAGGTCACACATTGTGATTCAAAAAGCTACTTCTCAATGTTAAGATTAGGAAGAAAGTTCACAAAAGAAATCTTACAATTCGTGTAAATCTTTAGATCAAAGATCTCAAGATATCTTCTCAGACTACAGTATTCATCAGAATAGTATTACATAAGATTAAACATCATAACAAATTACTGTAACGAAAAATCGTACAAAACTTTACATTATATTGCAATACTTATGATATTAAGACCACTTCAAAATAGCTTTTTTGTATCGTTGTGTGTCTGGATGCTGTAAAATGGGGTAAGTAGCTAGGATTTTACTTCATTGCATTATAAACAGTTGTGATAATACCCACTTGAGAAAGTTGCAGGAAACATGAAGAGACTGGACGTGGACTGTCAATTGTGCCAAGCTGGGCACAGGAAAAATATTACATGAAATGGAGCAATAATATAGGAAGAACTTCACATTAAGTGGGTTCTTCACCTAGGAGCCTCGAACTGAAGAGCAAAGAGGGGATGGATACAAGATCCACCGTATTACGTAATAAATGCTGTTTATTGAGTGGGCCAATGGTGCTCGACACATCGTCACAAACCAATCTTCTTTTACTCCGGTTTTCTATGACGTCCTGCTCCTGCCTTACTCCGTAAGTTCATAAAAAGAACGGTTTCGCTTGTTAGCTAATGTAAACAAGAAATAAAACTTTTTTTCACATACCAACTATATATACGAACCACGCACAATTTCCGATGGTTTACATTATTATTAGCGTTCTTCAACGTTTCGTTTCATTGTCCATCTACTTGTAGCTTAGCACTCTTATGTCGCCTACTCACACGACCGAGAAAAACCGCATACCTTTCGCTGTAAATGCTTCATATTAATAACAATCTCGCAACTAGAAGTTAAGTGAAGTACGTAGAATTCAGGTTTACTGTATTAAGCACTTCCATGAAATATTGAAACATTTTTTGTCTCATTCAAATGCAATAGTTCCATACCTAATCAAATTAATCTTCAACAAGAACGATTTCTGGTGATTTCGCGAAGCTGGTTTGGTTACCCCTACCCGGAATTTTTTGGAAGACTTCCCATTCCAACCCCGTTTATCTTACAATAATAAATCGGTAGAATGATAGAATTAAATAAGATATTGTGCGTTTACAAGCATTGATCATTTTCATTATCATTTTTCCCCTTGTTTGGGTACACTGTCGATAGCGACAATCATTGATTGGAGCTGGTTCATAAGAATGAGAGAACTTTAAACATATAAGGTCGATCAACCAGGAAAATAGCATTCATAGGAAAATTAGTATTCCTCTTATTCATGATTGTAATTTGTAAACGGACAACAGACATTGATTTGGCCACAATACAGATTGAGTAGAATACAATGGAAATAAACAGTCAAGAATCAGGACAGCTTCTACGAATGAAAATAATAATTTCAAGTATGAGTATAATGTTAATTAAAGCACAATGATGAGGATAAAGAAACCGAACGGCCTTCATTAATGACATTTTTGGAAGGGACGATATGAAAATGAGACAAGCGAGACGAGTGAAATAAAGCAGGTATGAAAATAAATGAAAACCACTGAGTGTGAATTTGTAAAGGCTCGTCTGTTGTTTGAGGGGATTTGGGTTGAGTCTGAGGCTTAGCTGAGACACGTACATGCTTGAGTTTTAAAGTGAAGCCCGGAAGAGGCAGACGACCCGCATGGAAGATATCATAAGCTTTGGCACATTACTGGATGATTTGGTTGTTGAGTTGTATGAATGAGTCGTGGTGGATCAAACAGTCGTCCTGACTCAGTCCGTCAGAGGCTTCATCACACCAGGAAGCTGGTGAGAGGTGAATGGAGCCGAATGATTGTCCTATTGATGCTATTGTTTGCAGGCAAATGTACAAGTCGGATAGTCTCCTGATGAGAAGGGCCCTGGAGAGCGACATGAAGTGAAAGAGAGAAAGAGATGTGAAAATGTGGATGTGTTCAACGTAGACGGCCCGTTTCGGTGGCCAGACACAGTGAGCTGTGATTCTGTGATCTGATGATGTGATGAAGGTGAAGAGAGAAACAGACAGAAGTTTGATAGAGATGATGAATTCCGTGTTTGCAAGTCATATGCCGTGCAGATATGATGTTGATGATCATGATAGAGCTTTGCCATTTTGGGGGTGAGACGGCAGGATACACAACAGGAGAGAGATTTGTACATTTATAGCCCAGAAAGAGACAGACTGAAGAGATGAGCATGAGATGAAGAAGCAACGTTCCACACAAATAGCCCGACCAGGAGGAGCAGTGAATGATTATTGATAAAAAGTCATGAGAACTTTGTGTTGCGTAGTGTGCGTGTGATGTGAGCAAGAACAAACTTGATGTCATGTCATTTTAGAAAATGGAGTCCATAGTTCTCCCGCAGAGCGTTGCCCAACTGCGGGTAGACAATGATGCCAATGGAGTGGTGCTGATCCTTTCCCGTCCCGATTGGTTTTTCGGTCCGAAATGAACAAGAGGGAGGTGCAGAAAAGCTCGTCCGACCCAGAGGTTGGCACTTGCATTCGGAGCAGCGCTTGCCCACTTGGTTTTCTCTCACAATCGTTCTGCCTTCTGCCTTTTCTACTTTTGCTTTTGCTGCCTGTGCATATTGCTCCAACCCTTATGTTCTCAGTTGTGTCGACGGACCTCATTCTTTGTTGTTACCTTCAAAACGACGACGTTCTGTTCGTTCAAACGAATGCACCTATGTATTACTAACATGATGACAGATCATATAGGGCTTTATCCAAAGTCCCTTCTTCTCTTTTCTATCCTTTTTCAAAGGACTCCTCTCTCCTCGCATCGCATCCTATCACTATTATCGCATGTAACGATATCGTCTAACTTTCAATGCAAACTTCACGAGCCCAATCCAGGTTTTCCAGAACCAAATGCAGATGCAACATCCAAATCCAACATGGGCTTCCCCAATAAATGTACAGCAGCATGCTCCTTTCCATCCAAAGCCTCCAAACTATACTTTTTTTTCGTCAACCTTTAAGCCACTGACTGACTGAGGTTGAAGTATTCACAGAACACACCGACGGGACAACGTCGTCGGCACTACTGCTTTTTCCTTATCAAGTCACAGTCAAAGGACGTGTAGTTCTGCAGTTCTATACTCGGCACTTCGCACGTCTGGGAGGGCCTGTCTTCATTCTCTTCCTCTGGAGCACACACCACTTAATTTCACCACAAGAAGAAACACGACACACGAGTGCAGAAATCATTCCACTGCTCATCTCTCAACAATCACATTCGTTTCCTTCCTATCAATCCTGGAAACGACTCCCCCTTGTCAGCATTGTCATTTGTGTCAACCAATATCATCCTTCGAAGTAGCTCCTTTAATATCCCTTATTGTCAACCAAAATTCTATCAATAAATCAATTCGTGCACCCGCGTGGAATTGCAATTAGCCGACTAAAAAACCGTCAAGTGCATCTAACAAGTTGACACAACAACGGTGAGTGAATGTTATCCCTTACGTTTCCGTGTTCTTACGTTACAAACATAAAATATTTGTACAAATCGGAGCTTGGCTCCTGCACCTGCTGAGTTACCAAACTTGCAAACGTGTAGAACGAAAAACATGACCAAGTCACCCCAAAATTTTGAGAACCTTGAGAACCGTTGAGAATCTACACAGAAAGAAATGGTAGGGGAAAGTGAGACGAAGCGGAGGCTTTGTCTTTTGACTTGTGACTGTGTGTCTCCCACAGGCAAATGCTCATGGTCTTCAACAGTCCTTCAGGGATGTAATCAAGCTTCAATCGCCGTCGTCATTATTTACATCATATTATATGCGATATGCATATTGTGAGAGGTGACTGATTCGACCAATAAGCATAATTAAACTGACTGTATGAACTCTGTATGTTGTCAACTACTCGTTAAAATTGAAGTGCATCGTACCAGTGAGTAGTGGTGGTTTTTAGTGGTTTGCTTTTATGCAAAACAATCGAATATCTTCAAATCCAGTGGTTGGCTTAGTTATAAAGAAGTCTTGAGTTTCACATATCAACCTCGAAGCCACACGACGCTCATTCTTCATGGACACTTGGACTGGGCACACTCATCTGTACGGTTAAACAAGTGCTCTCCAATCAAAATCGCACGTGGCCTGGAAAACTTGACGGAGTCTCTTGTCTCTTTCAACTTTACTTGAAATATCTCCACGGTAAGTTCCCTACTGTTTCATTACAATACATTGCGTCCATTTCCTCATTATTATTAGTTCTGCATCAGGAAGAATCGCCGCAATTATACGTTACACCAATCACAATCACTCATCATGGTCTGAAATACAAGTCATTAAACACGGCATCGTATCATTCCCATGCCTTTGCTTATAACAAAACGTCGTTAAACATAATTAGCTCCATTTTGGTAACATTTGTAGTAAGTTTCCATAACGCATTCTTACACTATACTAAACGTTGTACGTCGATTCTGTATATTTTATGATCGTGATGATTTTCCGATTGACAGCTTGAGAATCATCTTTCATGACTTGACACGAAAGAATGCACAATACAAAAAAAGGAGGTCTGCTAATGTATTTCCTTTTGATTCATTGAAAAATGATTGCGACCCAACAGATGAATAGAATAAGGATTAGCAACACGTGTGCCATCATGCCTTGTTCTGTCGATGATGCAGTTGCTTTATTTGCAGTCACAAACGTCTTTTTTGATTCTGTCGAAAAGGTTGCTCCAGTAGTACAAATATGGTGCAAGAAGTTATTACTGCATGTGGGATATTCAAGCTAAGATGATCCTTAAAGGTATTATTTGTGTGACCCTTTGAGTTTTTGAATACTTCAGATGCCAGGGACCGGAAGTGAGCGACGCGCGTCTGGTCTCGTATTTCTTTCTATAATAATAATTGCTGGATATCGTATCTCCATTTGGTTCTCATTGTGCTGCTGGATCTGAATGACCACGTGCAGTCTTTTACCATACTTTTCGGTTATAATATTGTTGCGTAGGGAAGTTGAACGAAGAAGAAAAAGAAGAAGAGTATGTCATTACCACTAAGAAAGGAAGAAGTAGAAAAGAATGAGAAAAAGAGCGTGTACAACCAAAGGTGCATTATGGTGCTAAGGATTTTACGACAACGTCAAAGTGTGCGGGCAATAAAAGGGAGAAGTGCTCAAGTGTTCAAAAACCATGGTATGGAATGGGCCGGTGTCTTTTCTGTTGTTGACAGCAGAAGAAACAAAGTGTTACGTCGACGTCCTCCCTGTTCAAATTCTCTTGCATTTTACTCACTTATATCCAACTATGAACAACTACTATTACAAGTACAACGTAGTAAAAGCAACAAAGTAACAAAACAAGAAAGCAAAAACCAAAGGTTATGCGTTAAGTTACTGTGGAAGAAAGATAGAGTATGTAAAATTGTAATATGGTATCCCGTTTTGTTACATTCAGAACTCACCATTTACACTAGGAGCAGCACGCAACACAAACAAAACTCTTTTCTTGTGTATCATTTTTTAGTCGTGACCTGCCGCCGAAACGGCTGATTCCTTCATTCCATTTCATCTGCTCACTTCATCAAACTCTTTTATGATCCTGAGTTTGCATTCGCATCACCGAGTGCAATACAAAGTATCTTTTAAGGAATGTCCTAGTATCTAATTCACTACGTTTTCTCAGTGCCGCTTTGCCGCAATCCTTGTGTCACCTCGGACATTTAAGCACACTTGTTGTATGCAGATTATCATTCTTTTGACCACAAACAAACAATGCTTATACGAAAGTAACTTTCATCAATGCTGCCATGTCACAACGTGCCACATGCACATCAACCTTCATTCCAAATCCGTGTGACTTTAATATCCCTGCTTTAACGAGCTCACGACAAAACGTTATAATCTTAAGAATCCACCAAAAGACTACGTATTACTTTCTTAACAAACGATCAGATTTTTGACATTATCTTGGCATGCAAAGGAGCATTTAATTTCCAACTTGTTCGTCTGTAACAGCAAAATTTGTAACCTCAAAACAAGTAAACAAAAAATATTACCTTCTAAACGGAACAACAAAATGTTTCATTCTCAAAGGGAGCCCGAAAATTCATGGTTGGCAATTGGCAATCAGCCAATGACAATAATAACGCAACTTTGTCCTCGGTGCATTCTTCAAAAGCCGATGACGATGACAATGACGGTATTCGACAATACTTTTTTACGAGGAAGGTTTATCAATTTCAACAAGATGAAGGAAGGTGCCGTCAAAATTGGACTTTACACACTACAGCAGAAATTCCACTTTGCTTTGGTCGCACTAAAGGCCCTCAACATTATTACCCGTCACCCAAGAATTTATTGCTGTTGTAAACATATAAACTTGAATGAAAGAAGGGGTTGAGGTTTTTGCTTCTTGTACGCTTCTTCTATGCGAAATGAGTGATAGAAATGTGTCACACATTGCTATTTTAAGTATGAGTCAACAAGGAACTAAATTTTAAATGGCAAACTATCATTTACCCCTCCTAAATAACATATATATTGTATACTGTTAATTCTGAAGGATGAAAAAGTTCCACGAAAGAAACTGACTGATTTGTAGCGGCCTAATGAAAAAAAGCCTTTTGATTAGTAACGTTTAAATCATAAACATTTTAATATGTACATCTTCCACTTTCCTTCTAATATTAATAAATTTTCAAATCAATCAGATTTGCCATTTGAATCCATGCTCCTTGAGCACTTAACACTTAATGTGCAATAATATTGTAACTTGTAACCAAGTATTCAATTGTTAGCAGCTCTGTTTACTTGTCAATATTAGCTGCACCATAGTACAAATGTGCAAGGAATATCCATGTGCTCAACCGTACAAAGTATTTACTTGTACAGCACCTAAGATGATAGGAAAACTTCTGTGGGACACATTTTAAGTGGTCATAAACTCAATGGAAGGAGAACCTTGCATTATTTTTACGGGCTGGAAGGCGATGTCAAATTGAAAATTGTCACGAATGACTGTTCTAAAATGTTGTAAATAGCAAAGGCTCTATTAACAATGTTTATATGAAAAGTCATTATTAGGTTCGCAGGTGTGGCATAAAATTGTCATTCATAAACTTTTGTTTAAGTGCTGTCCTAATAATTAGTATGGAAGGACTTATTTGCGGTTTGCTGTATTCGAGAATGTTAAGCGTTTCGTGTTAGTAATGTGATGAAAACTGTGCGTGATTGATACTTCCTTAATCTTGAAGTATACTGAATAGGAGAAACGTTGAATTCTTTGGTGATTCGATACTGATTTCGTTTTAGTACAATTCTTCGCAAAAAGGGTGTAAAAAGAGTAATGCTATTAGATGAGGAGTGAACGACATGATTTTCATTGCCCCTGGTTATTGTTGTGTGTCGGTGTGGAACTTAATGGAGTTTTGGCGCATAGTCTCTGCTACATCATCCCTACTTGACTTCTTGTGCAGGATAGGAAGGAATGCAATAGTAGGACTAGTAATTTATAAAAGATGCATTAATGAAAAGTAAAAGGAACACAGGAATTGTATACATAAAGTGATGAGACACAGAGAAGGGTAGAATAGGGTTTTTTGACAAGAGGACCAAAGGGTAGCACGACCTCTTCTCATTCTCAGTCATCTTGGTGCTCATCAGAGAATGAGATGTAACCGACAGGGCAGAGGCGAAAGGGTTAGAAAGATGAGACAGACAGAGGCAGCTAAGGACAGAAAGTGAATTTGGTAAGTGGTTGGACTCAAGTGGAGCCTGGAGCCGCGAGGAGTCATACATTCTATCACGTTCCTCTCTCTCATCTTTCGCGGGGTTTCAACGTCTAATCCTCTTCTCACGTTGTGGCTTGGAGAGGAACTCAGGTCGCAACAAAGGTTATGCCTTCACTACTCCTAACTCGTTCGGAGAAATATTTGCAAAGCGAGCAGAATGTGATCCTTGTTATTGCCTTGGAAGACAGGAAAATGACTACAACCGCAACCGATGAGAAGCAGTCCCACGAGTAATCAGCTTTGGCTGCGGGATGACACAGCGGCCACTTGAGGTTTGCCTTCTTTTGTCACACAAAACTTCTCTGTCAACATTCCCTCGAGTTACATCCAAGCCTTCTTCCCGAATTTCGGTTGTTTCCTCCGTCTTTCGCATTCTCTCCCTCCGTTTTCTCGTTTAAAGGATTTCAATTTTAACAAAAAATATCCCATCTCATGTCTCCCCAGCAATCCTTTCTTCCTGTCGTCATATAGTCATATTTCATAATAGTAGAAGATAGAGCAGTCAGATAGTCAGTCATCCCTCAAATGACTAGTGAAAACTTCTCATTTCCAGTTCACGCCACTGACTTTGATAAACATGAATCAGACAAAATCGCTTGATTATCTATGTTTTTAGGTTACTTAAATATAAGTACGTATCATCTCAAATAATGATTCTGTAGGTTTGTTTTATTGTTCTATTTCCGTAGTCAGCTAGGCATTCAAT
Source organism: Harlomillsia oculata (assembly GCA_019776145.1). Classification (NCBI taxonomy): domain Eukaryota; kingdom Metazoa; phylum Arthropoda; class Collembola; order Entomobryomorpha; family Oncopoduridae; genus Harlomillsia; species Harlomillsia oculata. The sequence goes on along the minus strand of JABASF010000259.1, from coordinate 28,493 downwards.
ATTCAGCGGAACTGCTCCGATTGAACAATCGCCTTCGTATTCAATGGGTCTTAAAATGGAATTGTTTAAAATCAAAAGGCAATAAAAATGGATCCATAAATAATGTCGATAGTGCATTGACATTGAATGGTACACGGAAGTCGAATGACTTGAAAAATACACAGTAGCATTATACAATGTCGATTTTGTCGATTATTAGAAGTACGTTCACTCGACGAGGACTTACGCTTACGTGGCTTGAGTGCACGGTCGTCGTATGTTCCAGTCGTAATATGTGTTGGTACTAAATGTGGCTGGAATGGATTATTGAATCATCATTACATCAATTGGAAGTTTCCTCCGAGCTCTGCATTTTGTATGGCTCGTATTAATTGGAAGGCGTCCCTTGGAGACCTCACCGACTTGTACACAGAGGAGGATAGAAAGGAAGTTTTAGAGGCACAGAACAAGTAAGTGGGCTTTTCCTACTCTTGAAATCAGTTACGGGAGAAACCGGCCTCTGCGCTTGTTGACACAGTGTCCTTTTATGTTCCTCAGTTCCTCGATTTGGCCCTCTTCAAAAGCTATCACTTATCACTATTACAATTACACGGAGCCATAGTCACATGAACAGGAGAAACAAGGACTTTTGCTAGTTCCGTTCGCGTTCGTCTCCCTCCTGCCGTCCTAGTCCCTTGTGTACATCTCTGATGTAAAGTACTATAACTGGCATTTGACACGACATTGATTCTCGCTTAGATATAACACAAAAACGTGCAGAAACCCACCGAGTGCAAACTGCGAGCTCAATCCAAACTTTACATGTTCCATGTCGAAAGGAAATGACCATTCAAACCATTCCAGCACAGTGTAAACATTCATCATCGTATAATCATATTGGATCATTTTCAATTCAAATGGGAATAGGGAAATGTCCTACCGTTGTAGTTTTTCGATTGATCAGTTTACTTCATTTTGGAATTTGCGTGCTCTTGAAAGTTGCTAACATAAGGTACTTTAAGATAAATTGTAAAGGACGTCTTTGCTGCTGGTGAATGTGTATGAAAATGGCAAAGTGAAAGTGCGTCGAATTGTTGTCGTTGCGTTCTTGTTGGTCGGTGAGTTGCGGACAGATCGCTTAAGATTAAATAGGATAGGAAGAATTACGATGAGGTTTGATGCGCTTAAAGTTAATACTTGGAGTTGGGAGCCCGTTGAATTGAGAAATAAAGTGGAGGCGCTGGTTTTGTGATCTCATCACATGGCATTTTGACTGTGCCACGACCACCCCACCCTGCCACGTGAACGAGCGAGTGGATTTGACTTAATAGAATGCATTGTGTGGTGACAAGTCCATTATCGCTTCGAAATAATATGGCACAAATTGTAGACTCCACACTTGATTGATTTTCTTTTCAGTCCTACCCGGCCGTCTTGTCGACAGCAGCCAAGTGATAACAGCCACAATATACACCCCAAAGTACAATGAAATGTCAAAAATTCATTTCATCAAATCCCTAACTTCCGTTCACACTAAAAAGCGACGCTAAGGGAAACTTTCTTCTACTAGAGATGTATATTTAATATTCAAATTTAAGATCCCATTATAATAGTGTACAAAAAAGTCATGAATATATGAAGAATGAAGGATTAAAAGAAGGTTTTGTTTCTGTATTTTTAATTTGTAGGTTCACTCAGAAGAATTCAGAATCGATGCAACCCATAAATTTCTTCGGAGCCACGATGACGGACAATCAAAAGAATTTGCCAGCATCGAAGATGTCTGAAGATCCTGACGTAGGAGACACAGCGAGTCACATTTCAACGAATGATACAAAAGGAGGAGGGTCTGGCCGTCATAATTCGAGTGGCAAGACGTCTGTGCTGACTTTTTCGATAGCAAAGATCATGGAATCTTCTACTCCTGTGTCGAAGAGATGTGGACAAAATCGTAATCAGGACATCAAGAAATACTGTGACATAGGAGACTCGACTGAAGTTTTGCCTCATGCGGTTCAAGCGACAAAACCCGGAGTTCGTGATGCTCGTCAGAATAGATGTCAAGACGCTGATAGGAGATCGGGTCATGATCATATAATCCCGTCTCAATTTCACCCTAAACTCCACCGACAGTCTCCTCCAGTACCTGAGAAATTGGAATCGGCTTTTCGAAAGTATGTTCCCTCTCCTCAAACTATCATATCAGAGTCCAATTCCCGACAGTATACTGACAGAATGGTTGCATCCGATCTTTTACGTCAATATCCATTTCTTTACTATCCGTCTGCTGGATCCCACTATTTAACAGGACCTCAAGGCATTTCACCCTCGTTATATGCCGTCTACCTTTCCGCCGCTGCTAAAAGTCATTTCAATCTACCAAGTCACACACCAACAACGTACATGCGACAATACGCTCCTAGTGGTAGTAACCCTGGACACGCGACTTTATCTCATCCTTCTCCAGATAGTAAAAACAATTTGAATCATTCCACTTTGTCAATGAATGAAAGTGATATATCGCCATTCCAAAAATATTCTGCACCACCTTCTGCGTCACAATCAACTTTTTCTTCTTCTTCGTCAACATCTTCGACGTCTTCGTCTGTGCCATCGTCTCCGGTGAAAGGTACGTGCCGAATTTCCCCAGGTCAACATCGTCAAATATTTAGCCTTAAAAAAGAAGTATTTTTGGATCGTGAAATGACTAAGCAAAAGTCTCAACAAGCATCCAAAGGGATTTTGGCAGATACCGGGGATGACGACGAGGATTCGTCTTCAGGAGGTGGTCTTGACCAAGAATCAAACGGGCATAAGAATTCTTTCGTGTCCACTGGCCCAGGGAGTCAACATGGAAGCGCTGGGAATGTGAAGGGAAAGTCTTTCACTTGTCTAGAATGCGGAAAAGTCTTCAATGCACATTACAACCTGACACGTCACATGCCAGTCCACACAGGCGCTCGTCCTTTCGTGTGCAAAGTGTGTGGCAAAGGGTTTCGTCAAGCATCCACATTATGTCGTCACAAAATCATTCATACAGAAGAGAAACCGCACAAATGTCACACCTGTGGCAAAGCTTTCAACCGCAGCTCAACCCTCAACACACATATTCGAATTCATGACGGCTACAAACCATTTGTGTGTGAATTTTGCGGCAAAGGATTCCATCAAAAGGGCAACTACAAAAATCACAAATTGACCCACAGCGGGGACAAGGCTTACAAATGCAACATTTGCAATAAGGCTTTCCACCAAATCTACAATCTTACATTTCATATGCATACGCATAATGACAAGAAACCGTTTACATGCAAAACTTGTGGGAAAGGATTCTGTCGCAATTTCGACTTGAAGAAACATATGAGGAAACTGCACGATTCATCCAATCTTCGACAAAACTCTTCTCACTCGACCACGTCTGCTCATGACAGACTCACGTCAGTCCTCGTTTCACCACCGCACCATCATCACCACAACAATAACAACAACAATTCTTTAGGTCTCCGGCAACCGTTGACAATTCCCAATACTTTCCACACGCTTTCCCCAACGTCTCCTCCGTCCTCCTCAAATCCATCTTTCTCTACAAACCCTTCCAATATCAACGCTTTGGCACATAGCCACAGTCCCACATTTATCAATCCTTTCCTCATCCCTTCGCTTCCGCCAAATGCATTCACCAAATTACCTTTACTATAATTATGGTATTCAACCGCTATAAGCATCGCTATAAGTAACTTACTACAATACCAAGTAAATTATGCAATATACAATTTACTGGAATACTTTTCTAATTTCCCTGTGTTTTTGAAAACTTGCAACAATAACAAAAATACCTTTGCAAACCCCTGACATGTTCATTTTATGAAACTGCCGTTCTCCCTCAAATTTTCTTTTTGACGTTGTTAAGTTAATGATCCTATTAATACACTAATACAAAAATTGAAGTTACGGAACAAAAATCAATTTAAAGCACAAGCTCCGCATGAAACTATTGTCGTGTTAACTAGCTATAAGAATCTATATTAATATCATTTTAAAATGGATGTTTAATAACACCTTCACAACCTGGTGAACTCGTAATTTACACTATATATATCTTATAACTTTAATTCCTATCTTCATAAAATCGCAATCGAACTTTTGCTGTGACGTAACACGTAACATTAAGTAAACCGTAATGAATATAGCACAATTACAATTTAAGTTTAATGATCATGATCATAGTTTGTAAGAGTCATGCCACTATAATTTATTATAATACTTGTACTTAATAATATGATAATAGTATAGTATATAGTATAGTAAATCGTATACTTACGCATCAAGGAGCTACATTATTATCTTAATTCTATAAAGTGGATTGTACTAATTAAACTGTTGATATAAATTATGGAAAAAACGAAAGCACTTTGAAATGTTAAAGTTAACGTGTTATTCCATCATCATGACCGTATTTTTTTGTTTACCACTACTTGAACACACTGAAAATCGTTGAATGTTACCTCCTCCACAATTAAAAATTAAAGTAACAAACATTTTGTGCATCTTTGTTGTGTGTGTGTGCCTCGTCGTCTGTTTGTAGAACGATTTAGAAAAATAAAAAGGGTGCAATGTGTGTACACTACGCAAAAATTTTGCCTTTTTTTCATGCTTACGGGCTCGCACGACCACTTGCTTCATGTTTGTCATGTCCGTCCATCCGATTACGAAACTTTGAATGACACGAAGCAGCTCAGCATTATAAGACCTTATTGAACATACCCTTTGACGTATAGCTTCTCAGGTTTTACAAATAAAGGTCATTCAAGATAAGTCTATTAAAGCTGTAATCTTTTCTAATCCATTCATCTTATATTTGGTCGTTTCGGTTCAGGATGTGGAGCCCAACTTGAAATGCATTGCTCTTTCATACGGGTCTTACTACTGTCATCAACACGGTTGTTCTGAAAGAAATGCAAGGTGCTTCAATTTTAGTCATTCTTAGTTAACTCAGTTTAATCAAAATTTGTGTTATGAAACATAGTGTCTCTGCCGCTATAGACAAAAAATGCCACGTACTTCCAGAGCATTAGAATGAGACTTTTCCCTTGTTTCTGGTTGGATATTTTTCAAACCTATAGAATGATTTTAGGACACCGAGCAAAGCAAGCAACAAACAAATGTACGCGATGAACCTGGACTCGGAAATACGTACTTAATACATAACAAGCCACAAGCAAACACGCAAAGGACAAAAAGACATTTGTATCTTTGACGGGGAGCAAATAAGGCTGCTTTTGCTTTGAATTGGCCTACTATAATCCTCGTGGTTGTGAGTTGTGAGCCGGAGGATTGAGCAGACGTGTTCCATGTAAGAAGAGGTCAGGAATCAGCGGGAGGGGACCCGGGATAACCTATGGCACAAATCCGATTCAATGTCTCTGATTGTGAAGAGAAGACTGTGACAACCACGAAAGTATAGGGCATATAATAGTAAAAACGAAGGGTCACATCATCATTTCTCCATCGTTTGTTACATATAAAAATAAAATACTAAATTAATCCTTCTCGTCCATTCATTATCATATTTACATTCAGAACAATGCTGAACATGAGTTTTGTTCTTATGATGGGGTCAATTTTGAGGGAAAATCATAAATTCGTTTCGTTCTTCTGCTGCTGCTGTCTGGGGAAAAGTGTGGATGTGAAGTGCCATTGTCCCGTACTCTCGGGTCAATGGGTCGTGCACGTTGTCACTTGTCACTTAAGGTTACAATGGACAATGGTATGATTTCAATAAGCAAGTAATATTCACATTGATCGCAATATCATATCGTTTTGGGGCAAAAGTGAGACAAAATCAAGTGCCCAATAGAATATGAATGAGTTACGACGAGTGGAGATGACGAATGACTCATTTACCCCTGTAGATCGTTTAAAAACGCAGTAAATTGGCTTTTAGTCCTCCCTCGCAATCGCAATGATAACAGTTTATAGACTCTGAAATTGGTAGATTATCAGAAAAGATGTTTAGGGTGAGAGTGGAATATCGAGCTACGCAGTTTCATTGAATTTATTAGTAGCGATAGATATATAGATATTATATTTCTCAATCATCACAGCCTACTATAAAACTCCCACTGTGAACATGACAATACATGAAAACATTTGTCCAAAATCCATGTAACCACTTCTATGTTAAATACTGAATTACTAAATTCTGAATTACTTTTTTTGAATCGAGAAAATCATGAAAATGTTATCGATCTCAGTCAGTCATATAAATATTTTTTCGCTCTGATTCAAACAGCCGTGTTTAGAATATTCTTTGGAATTAATAATAAGGTTTAAATTTTGTGTAAATACGTAACAAATCGGACAAAAGTCCCAAAAGCATAATCCAAGCGAGCAGCAGCTACTGAACAGTAAAGACAAAATACAGAGGATTTCTTTTGTACGTTGTACGTTGTACCCCTTTTTTGTCACACGGTTCAAGTTTGTGTGATGGGTTCGGAGCAAAGTGAGAAAATGAATGAGACAAGCCCGTCGCTCAATCAAATGCACTCACTCAGTCATAAAAAACCAAACACTTCCTGAAGTGACACAAATGAATGCAAATTTCCATATGGGACTTTGTAGGCACAAAGCACCGTGTCAAAATCACACCCGTTCATTTTAGACAAATTAGATATTTACTCTTTTCACAAGATATCGTTCCGCATCCTCCCTTACTTTCCCCCACAGTTTCTCCAGTTTGTTAACCGCGACCTGTCAACATTTCACGGTGTTTCATTTTTTCCCCATTGTTAATGAATTTTGAATTTTTTGCCCTGTAAAACTTAATGAGTGCAAAATTTTAGGCTTATAAAACTAGCATTTTTATTTATCATACTAAAGATCCATGCATTTCATATATGGCAACAGATGAATGACACACAGTATCACTTTAATTCAAGTTAGATGTGTTGTGAATCCAATACCAGGTATAAATAATAACGAAAATATCTTATGATATGAGTTATTGTGTGATGATGTGATGTAAGTGAATGGAGTGTAGCATTTTGCCCATTTTATTTGTTCATTGTAGCCGCGACTGTAACTGCGACGCCTGCTGTTTGACAAGCTCATAATGAAAGGAGAGATCATTATATATTTCCTATGGACAACAGCAGTTCGATGTCTCCTTTCGGGAAGTCACTTATGGAGTTTGGTATTGTTACATTCATTGTCACTTTGTCAATTGTCACGGTATAGTCATTACTTTGTTAAAAGTGTGTACATGGCATTGTGAAAGAAATAAAATATATTTCTCCACCACTACAAGGCAACGCTATTATAGTAGTTGTATAAAGGCGAGAGTAGCAAGTCAACAGCAACGAAAAGGAGAAATATTAGGTAGAAAGGACTACCATTTCATTGTTGTTTGCTAAGTTAAAGCTATAGTACTTTTTTGGTATATCAAATGATACAATGTTGTTATTAGAAGAAGGAAGGTGTGTACTGATATTGCTGAGGATAAGGATTGTGTCCATTGTGTATATGGCAGAATATATGACATCGCAGCGGTGGTGGATAGGGGTAATAATGTCGCGAGACATTTGGTGCAAATAGAAGTGTCAGAGCATGAAATCCTTTTCGCACCATTGCCTTCTGTTTTATATATGAAGAGACGAAGGAAATGATGAGAGTTCGTTCCATTTATGTCATTTATCCCACTTGAATGAATGAGTGAATTTGAATTCTTCAGATAAGAGTTCGTGTGTGCTTTCCAGGATGTTATACAAGTATTTCTATAGTGTACAAACTAACAAATGCTGCACTTATCACTTTTACAGCTCACAGAAAAGAGTGAGAATTGACACGTGTAAGCTCATTCGGATGTTTCCTAGGGAGTCATGTGTGCAACTTTACCTTGTCGTCGTGTCACATCAACAACAACCATTCTTCTCATTTCTTGTCAAAAAACATAGTATAAGCTTGTGCTCGTGAACGGCTCATTTTGTCAGATTTACCACCTTTTGGTGCATTAACTCAATGGCATATATGTTAAAAACCAAAAAATGCTAATTTGATTTGAGATTTCGTGTTTTTATATCATTAGTTCGGTTGTCGTATCCGAAGAAGAGGCAAGCGGGCGTGCTTTTTTACAACTAATTTAAATGTTTCACTTAAGATGGAAAAAACATTACTTTTTAAAAGACGCTAGAAATGCAGTGTTAGAAAACAGTAAAAGCTCACTTCAGCACAATGCATGCTGAAGGCTGAAGGAGAGAAATCATAAAGCACAGTAGTTGTAATACAATACTAAACTAATGGGCTTCCACACAAATTTCTTGTCATGCGAGGGTGCGGAGGTGAGGTGCGGACGCAAGGTTAAACGTTTCTGACAATGCAATGTTTGAACACGAGTTATAAATAAAGACGTTATCAGCCTACTTTGTTCAAGCTACTTTTGTGAGGACATTCTGAAGCGTTTTCTAAAGGACTTTCTTTCACTACCAAAACCACCATGTCAAAAACCAAGCCATATGCTCCAGTTCTCAGATGAAGTCTCAACAATCCTCCAACTCCAACGCTTATTTGACATTACCAGTGTGCACTTTGAACTGCAAACACAGCAGATGTGCTACACCTTACCATTTTACCACCTTCGCATTTTTTGTACAAAAGTTACGAAAAATACGTCGTAGTAGTAACTAAAACTACGAACCAGAGGATTTAGCAGTCTATAGATTATCGCTCACTGAGTCCGTCTATAGTCAAGTTGTTTCCTGAGAATTTCAGGATTACAAACCGTTTCTGGAAATCGCAACTTTAGGCTTTAAGTACAAATACCTAATATAAAATAAACCTGTCAGATATGAACTGTAGCATTTGAGATATCGTGTATTATTTATAATATACAGACTGGAGCAATTAATAATTTTGAGTTTCTTTAGAAGATGGTCATGTTCCTTTTGAAAATGTCGTCGTGGGTAGAAGAAATGAATGTACAATCCCTTTTGGAAACGAAAACATTTTGATGATATGAAAGGAAGAAGAAAAGAAGATGAAGAAAGTCAAAGTCAAAATAGCTCCTCATTAATCCTTTAGTTGGGATGAAGCGTTGAAACCTCTTGTGAGTGAGTTGGCAAGCTATTCATCCATTATTATGAGCAATAGCTGTTGGAGACGTCAAAGCGAAAGTGATTACAGAGTCAGACACAGAATAAAAAAAACGATAGCTGAAGTCATTTCATTGTGTGATGAAAAGTGAAAAGCTCATGATTACAATACAACTCACGCCTTTCTCCTTCTCCGTGTTTGCCTTTAGCTCACATCTTCCGTCTCCATTTCCCTTATTGTCAGAACATGAAGTGCATACAAAACTAAAGCAAGAGCACCGAGCACAAGACCTCTCTCTTCTTTCTTTATATCGTTTTCTGTCTAAAGTCAAATATCCTCAAGGAAAATCAGTTTCTCTGGCTCTCTTTTAGGGTAACTTCTAGTTTCCCGTAGAACCCTCCCTTCAGGGATGTTCATAAAGACACACCACAAACCAAACAACTCTACAACGTCCTTGTCCAATCTCTACTCAAAAAAGAGGGAAACTGTCACACTTTACCCCAATCATGGATTTTTTATTCGTTTCCTTTGGCAGTGACAGTGGGAATTACGTTTACTTCCATTTTTATTATTTCTGAGTAAAATTAACTATCCTTTAGCATATATTATTGAATTATTATTTGTTTTTAAAACCTATGCTTGGTTTGACATTCCTCGTCTGTTAAGTCCTTCCTGTGATTTTTTTGGAATGTTTGAGTGTACGTTTGTATGTAGGCTGAAGAAGCAGATCGTAACAATGAGACAGTCAGTCGAGCAAGTTCATTCATTCATGCTGTTCTTGTATTATGTAGTATCTTTCCCCATTCATTCATTTCGTTTCATTGCATATTAAAGAGAGTAAAGTGGACTGCTTCTGCTACTGGCAATTGTATACTACGTTCACAATAATAAGAAAAGAGAAGTGGAAACACGTTCATACGGTGCCTGAGCAAGGGCGGAAAACGAGCGAGAGGCGGGGGACCTGTGGACTATCGACCATATATGAAACTGGACGATGAGCACGGTTGAGTGTGTTTGTTTGACGACTACTGGAAAGAAACACATGTAATTGTGAAGTGGACCTTTGAGACTTGGGAGGATGAACATGAACATACATAACATAAGGATAAAAAGCCAACTACAGTGGAAAGAAAAAAGGCCGTGGTGGAAGCAATCGAAAGAATGATGAGATCAAGAAGACCCAAACCGCGGCCTGTCTCTCAACCATCTTTCTCCTGAGTGAACACCAACATCTTGATCCTCTCAAGACACTAATTGGTTAGCCACTTTCAAATCGCTGGACTCATACAGACCCTTCACCATAGTCACAAATCTCTTTTCTTGTGTATTGTACAATTTCACATGTTGAAGTTGAATCCCCGCATGAATACTTTAGTACATATAAGGTTCAAGAAGGACTCATCACATCGTCGTCAGATCTTTATATTAAAAATTTTTCTTCATCCTTCTCAGTCATGTATCTTTGCTCAGCTTAAGAGCACCCATTGGCCATCTTGACGAGAGTTTCCTTGCGCATTTATCTTTCACATTGTGCTACATGTGCTGTACTGTCAACGCCTAGTCATACAACTCTCATCAGACTCATTCTCATATATCCCAGTATTAATGCCAGGTATCAGTTCACTTCTCATTACTTTCGCATCACACATACACCCGCCGCAACATTTGCCTTTCCCAATGATCTAAGGTTTACTCCTATTCTGTCAACACGTTGTTACGTTACCAAGTCATGCGGGTTCGAATTACTTCTTATGTTCAACAAAACCTCAGGACGGCAAAAGTGCACACCAGTAGCAAAAAGGAAGGAAAGGAACAGGATGTACGCGAACATGTCTCACCCATTTAGTAGTTTTGTACCTTTTTTGAACTGTTTGAACTCAGCGTCCGCAAACAAAAGAAGAGGGGTGTGCTTCGATTCCTTCACGGGATTAGTCTCACTTAAGCTGCTACGGATTCATCAGTGAACCTCATTGTCCATCACCCACCGATCTCAACAATACATACATTTCAATATTACCGATTAGTAAAAGCTGGGAATTTTACCTTGTTCTCTCATACTTTAGGGTAATTGACACCGCTACCGCTAAGGATATCCATTTCACCTTTTCAATAGGAGAATCCACCGCGTTTACAATGTCATATATTTGAAGAAAAATGGCGAGTCGAGCCCGTTCGTCACTATTACTATATTCCATTCCATACAATTCATGGATCTTCGAATGCTCAAACATCCGTCACATATTTTCAACTTGTCTATACCATAATCAATAATCAACCTTTACGAGAAGCAAATTGCTATCCATTATCCTAACATTATTCTAGACATAACGTCATATCCGTAAATTAATATGAGCATTTCATTAAGAATTGTAAACGTAATCAAGTCCAAACATCCAATTCATAACTCGCTGCTGTATCACTTTGAACACAATTCCATATCCATTTCAAAACGAATCTGGATTCAAACACTACGAAAAGAACAATAAATTTTAATAATTTTTACAAATTAAGCGCCTACTCTCATTACTGTATACTTCTCATCTCTAAATAAAGAAATTGGATTGACTAGGATAGATGCAGTGTAGTCTGTGTAGTCATGTTCGTAATTTCCATTCTTCAGTTTCGAAAATCCATACAGTGAAATTGCATGGGATTTGGATGAAACATGGGGAAAGGGAAAAGCGGGTGTAGTATGATGTACATATTTATATAAACTGAGAAAAGAGTGTTACGTATGTAATAGCCGTCAACTTCAGACTTGATATAAAAGCTAAAGCGTCTTTTTTGACTGTTGGGTTTGGGTTCACCCTCTTTCATGCATAGAGCCTATTTTCCAATATTTGCTTATCATTCCGATCACCAAAGGCTATTTGTTTTTCGTAATGGATTTTGCACAGGTCAGGGCACAATTTCTACTGGTACCACCTTACGTCAATCTCTTGAGCGGTTAGATCAGCATCACAAACTTTCACACTACGCCCATTAAAAGAAGGGCTTCAAAATGACAAAAACTTTAGCTAAAAAGTATGCATTACAAATTACAATCCCTTTCTGTAGGCAGACTAATTTTATATATTTTACAATTTTGTGTAGTTTTTGACAACTTTATATTCAAGTTGACAACTGGAAAATCCTTATTGTTGTACTTTAATATAAGTCAAAGCTCAAAATGTTGAAATGCTCATATTGATCACACCGTTATATTTACATGAAGCAATCAGGGAGCTTTGTGCTTTAGTTAACACAGGTTGATGAAACAGTGACTTGTGTTCTGCGTCGCTTGAAGTGGTTGTTGGATGACTTGGACAGGAGGAGCAGTAAATTAATCTGGACGAGTAAGTATCATAAAAGAGTACAAAGAAGCAAATACCATTTCCTCAACACGAATGTCCTTGTTATGTGAAGAGGCCATTGGAGCGTGCGTCCCTCAACTAATTAAAGCCACTCATTCCTCCGGTTTCTCTTTCTCTCGTTCTCACATCTTTTTTCATCTACTGAAATTACTCAAAGCAAAGAGACAGAAAGAGAGAAAGAGAAAGAGAGAGTTGCCTACACTTTTGAATCTGAATACTATACGAGATACGGCTAACTTTTAGTTCCTGTAAAATACCCTTTACATAATACGTTCAGACATCATCGTCACACTTTCTGTACATTACACCGTGGGATTCACACACGGATGAGCCGAGAAAAGAATCCTGGGGAATCCTGCACAATATGTACTGCACACAGACGAAACCTCAGCAGTCGTCACTAGGGCGAAGAATGATAATGATAATGAATTGCGGTGAAGAAAGAGCATTATTCAAATATAGTGAAAATGAAGATGAGAGTTCGTAGCAAACTCAGAGCAGCCACTTATGCCTTAGATTTAGCTTTGGTAAGTTCTTCGGCACTGAGGAGATTTTCCTTTTCATCCTGTGCATCATTGACATCAGAGAAACAAACGTGCGAGGCAATTAATTTACCTCTCTATCGGAATAAAGCTATTGCATTGCGACAAGACTCATCTCTTCAGCATCTATGCTTTTTCACTCTAATTCCCGTCGTTCTTCAAACTTTTATCCTATTTTTGAGCTTTGAAGTCAACTTGTCTACTTGTCCCTTTTTCGAAATTGCCAGAAGAGCAGTAGCAGAATTACACTTACACATATCCAATTCAAGTTTATTTCATATGACTGTGACTTTGAGCTCTTCTGACGTGTTACGCAGAAATTACAAGCTTTCAATAAGCACTCTTCCGAAAAAGTACGTTTTAATTTCATGTCTCATTAAAGCATTATGTCACAACTCGTTGATCTTGTACTGCTAAAAACCACGGGTTTTTATGCAATTTTTCACTATGCGATTTTGGCAAGCTGGCAAACTTTCCAATTACATTCATGAATCATGATTTCATGATACGCAGTCATTTGAATAATATACTATACCTGTATTATAAATAATGCACATTCCCGTTACAGGACGATGATGTGAAGAGTATTATCTTTCCAATTTATCATCGTTTAGAGATAAACATCAGAAATTGATCTATAGCCAATGATTTCTTTGCCACTGTTCGTTCTTCAAAGATTACAAAGAACGGAGGCGAGCAAAGGAGGAAAAGAAACAGGTGTCGACCGAAAGATTAGATAAGGCGGGAACCAACTAACAACCGGGTATAATTTATGTAGATCAATATTCAGCTGTGTTTTGACGTCGGTGTGTTTACTGAAGTATCTAAAACTGAAAGTGCCTAGTGTTAAGTTGTTGGCTCTTACCCCTTCAATAATTCTGAAGTGAATAGTACATACTTATTATATTACTAAATGAACAATCCAGAGAGATGATGAATGTCGATTAAATAGACTAAGAAATGTAGGTATGGAACAGTGAACAGGGATTTCATGATATTGTACGCTTGGTATAGTTCATGACGATTACAGAATTGAAGGATGACGGTGAATTGTGGTAGCTCGTAGCTTGTACGTTGACTGTTGACTCATATAACAGAAGAAGAGTGGAAAAAAGAGAGAACGAGAAGACGTGCGATTTCCGAAGTGGAGTTTTTTGACATACACAACAGAGCACAAGCAATGTGTTGAGTGAATTGTTTGCTCTGAGTAGATCGACAGCATCCACTTGCTGCCCTTTCATCTCTTACACTTTCCCATTACTGGTCTACAAATACTTCAATTTTCGACCAAGTAAAATCACACAATGGCGGTGGTGTAAGCTTGGCAAATATGTACTGGAAAAAATGCATCTCTCTCGCGTCATCCTCCAATTCCAGCTTCAAACTGCCACTGCCACTTTCACTCAGGATGTTGTAGTATGCAACAGGGAGACAAGCTGGGACAAATAGAGAATAAAACCGATGCTCTTGCCGCCCGCCCTTATTCCAGATTTCCTTTCCCATGAGAGTGTCCCAATTGAGCGAATCTCTTTTTTCCTCTTTCCTATTATTTATCCTTCTTCAACATTGCGGATGTCTCACTTCCATTCCGATCATACAAGCCTTTGCTCTGTATCTTCCACGCCAATTCTGAAGGTTTTCTACTATGAGCAGGTCTTTTTGTGCGATAAGCAATATCTTCAATTTCCTACAGGTTTCGCTACAATTTTGCCAGAAGTGCTTGACATAATGGGCATCGTATGTTATCGCCATGTCATTAATCTCACCCATCAGGAAAGGTGTACGCCGATAACAGAAGCAAACGTTGATAGTATAGTTACGGAACAATGCACATTTTGGGGACTTGGACTCGCGTCGCGTTGTCAACGTACGACTATTTGTTTAACTGAAGAAACATAAACCTTTCTTAGCTTTCTTTGATTCTGTAAATTACAAACTTTCCTTGAAATATTTTTGCGCCAGAAAACCCTGAAAAGGAGCGAAAGAAAGCAAAACCTTATGTGTGAGCCATAAATTGAAAAAGCAGGAAACGCTGCTAAACGTTGAAGTTGGAGGCACTGATGTCCTATTTGGAAAACAAGAATCAAGAAAGCTTCTTTCATTTCGCCATTGCCATGGGCAAAGATACTGTTTCATCATTAACCGCAAAATGGCTTTGAACACTAACAGAAGTCAGTGAAATGGAAGAGAAGAAAGTAAACGTGGGAAACTAGGCAGAGCGACAGCGATGTAGATGGGCATTGCAATATTTCGTTATAAACTGGTATTCTTGTGTACTTTTCCAAGGGGACTGACTAACTGCAAGCCGTGCAAGCAAAGCTTGTCTGAATGAATGAATGAAACACAAGAAATTCAGAAGCGGACAAGAGTTTCGGTTTCGTTTACCCTTTGAGTCAAAGAGGCCAAAAGAAATACACAGAAAATGACGGTGAATGGTGAATAGGGAACTTCATGTTTACATATCATCTACTTAATACAAAACTTTAAAACCTCGAATAATATATTCATTCGTAACGATATTTATGAGAAACGGAAGCCACAATTATTAACTGAAATTATATAGAGAAATACTCTTTAAGCCTGATGTTTGAATGTTATAGCAAATCTGTACTTTGGAAGTGGTTTTAAAAAATATTTATTGTCTATAAAACAGCGACAGAATGTCAGAATGTGCAAAAAATGGGAAAGGGTGTGATAACTATTTTAAGTTGCACTTAATTTGTGTATAGATTTCAGAATGCGATTTTTGCAAAGATTGTGTGTCGTTGCATGCTGTCGGCCTTCAAGGGATTGGATTCCAGGTTGCAGAGGGACTTTAAGTATAGAAAAACCATAAGGCCTCAAGGGGTATGCACGAGAGTTTCATTATAATCTATATATTTTCATTTTCAAACAAAAACTGTCAAAGGCAAGGTAACAATACTGTTTAGTCACAAAGAACAAAGGTTGACTGGGCTCTGAAAAATGCATTATTTTATTACTTAATACCCCTAGGAGTATACATTAAATAAAACGACTTCAGACAAAGCACAGCTACTAAAGTCGTGTAAAAATCCAACCCGGATACCGCACACGTCTTGAATAAAGACACCTGGCCCAAAAGTGCATTGACGATTATGAAAGAGCATCAATAGAATCAAAAGACGTCAACGAACGATGTGACCACCGCTTATGCCTATATGTGAGTAAACTGAAATGACAACCTTTACAACGCAACGGTCGTCAAAGTTGTATAATTCTAAAAGCCGATGACGATGATGACGGCAAGCAGTGTTGTAACTCACAATCCCGATAAGTGAAGGTGGGTAGGGACAGAGAGGAAACAACAGTCGTTTCGATACAAGGAAAGCAGAAACAGTGCGTAATCAAAAGAACGGCAATCTGCCGTAGAGAACAGATCAAATTTCGTCGTTTCCGGAATAGCACGTGTTCCATTGGGACTACTGAAATAGGGAACCACTCGTACTGTGGATTGCCTTAAATTGAAACGAGCAACGTGTACTCACATTGGTCGACTCCTTAATGTCCTTATGTTCAAAGATGTGGGTTAGCTTTCCAATTGAATCGGATTTTGAATGCTTCAAATCCACATACTTTATTAATCATATTCAAACACGATAAAATAAAAATACATTGAATTTAAAGCTCATAAAGATAGGGAAAATTGAGATAAGTTAAATGTGAAGTAGCTTGCATCTGACTGGCACTTGCTACATAAACAGTATAGAATTAAGAATTATTCCTGTCCACATTCCCCAGCGTCTGGTTCATCTTCCAACACGTACTCATCTTGGACAGAAGGGTTGAACGGCACAGGTGGGAATGAAAGCAGTTGGAAGCGTTCCGTTGAGTGTTGTAACAAATCCTCGAGGAGCTCTTCATTGTATTTCTGTGACATGAATTTGATACATTTATTACTAAATATGATTTATCATTAAAGCTGACATTTTGTTATAAGCAATATAGATATGTTAATAACTTACCGAAGGAACTCGTGGTTCTTCATTCGATTTGACAATTTGTGATCGTTTCGCAATTTCAGAGAGCAATTCTTCTTCGTCCTCTTCATCATAGTTCAAGTCACCATATTTTCTTTTGTATGCTAACATTTCACGTTCCTTCATCGTTGAATTGACAGTTTTCAGATGTTGTTTTAGTTGCATCATCACCAATGTTTCAGCTTGTTTTTTAAAACTTTCTCGGCTGCAAGTGAACTCTTCCTCAGTCACATCATCGCTACACTCACTTAGTGTCAGTGCTCTTGATTCAAAAACTTCATCCGAAACAGTCGTAAGATCATAAGGGTCTTTCGGGTGTTTCTCTACTTCAGGTTCTCCATACTCAAAACTGCATGTACCATCTGACGTTGCAATTGTACATTGATGAGCTTCAGAGATTTCCCCTTGAACCTCTTCTTCGACATCATCCTTTTGTCTCCCCGGATTCTCCATTCTCCTTTCTGTGGTAACGATCTGTTCTATGAGATGATATTCGAGTCTCAGTGCACTTGAAATGAGGGCATCCTGATCACTCAATTGTTTATGTAAGTCTGCGAGATCTGAATGAGTTTGCTTGATTACGTCCACGTTATCAAGATGACGATTACTGGATGTCAACGACCAAGGCACCGTATTATCACTATATAAAGATTCTGCTTTGGACTGTACCAATGCCAACATTTCGCCAAGAGTATTGCAAAGTTCTCGGATATAACGTGAATTTGCCATTAAACGAAATTCCCGTGTGAATTGAAGATGTGCAGTCTCAAAACGATTGTCTGACGTATTAGATTCATCGGACATACTGTGCAAAAATACAAACAACATCTAATGTCAAATAAGAAACTTTAAAAATATCTGATAAAAACAGAATAAGTTATTCGTACGTTGCATCCTCATCTTCTTTCTCGTACTGATCATAAGAAGTCGTCGGGAGTTCGTCATCCCGTTCAGGTTCCTTGGAATTAGTGGCATACAAGAGTTTCATTGGATATTCGGGGTTATGAACGTCAGCTTCATCCTAAAAATAAAAATACGAGTATTCCTATAAAGTATTATTTTAATTATTATATATCAAAAACGACGATGGTGTTAAATCATTTAAATATTTTTATAATGTTCATTTACTGTGCACTTACCACATTATCAATTTCTTCATCAAAATCAGTAGTTGAAGTGTCCATTTTATTTTGAAAACGTTTTATTTAATTCAAATCTCGGTCTTCCTTGGATAAACCTTTTTTTTCCAGCATTACAATTTCCGGTAAAAGTTGAACAAAAACGTACTTTTGAGTGTCTTTTGGTTCCTTTTCAATCAAATTCGGTTCAGAAGTAGCCCTTCCACTTCCATTCCCCGTCTGAACACGCATCTACTCATTTTCCCGCCGCGGTTCCTCTTCCAAAGAAAACTTAATCAAGTTTCGAAATTGACTTGCTAAACGTTCTTATTGACCCAGGGTCGTGGTGATGCTGTTTGCTGACAAGAATTAAACAAGATTGTCACTTTTGCCAGGCAAAACGAAAATTAATAAGACGACGTACGAGTTTGCAGCCCGGCTTGCAAGGATCCACAACAAAGTCACGTGTGAGAGACAATCATCTGTTTTGGGGAAGAATGCGGTTCTAAGTTCTCATTGAGCCGTGCGTGTTGTTGCGTTGGGTTTTAGTGACAGAGCTCACTTAAGTTATCAAACGACTCTTTTTTTTATGACCTTTAACCTCAAACCTAATCGAAATTATTTTATATACTGCCATTCATAAAATTTGTCAGGTCAAAGGGCATTCTCTAGGTAAAATGAGTACCCCGAAAGTTAGTCCGATCAAGAATTTCCTGGCTGGAGGTTTTGGAGGAGTTTGTCTCGTGGCCGCCGGACATCCTCTGGACACTATTAAAGTACTGACATTTTTATGATTTTCAATTCATTATGGAAAATAAATTGATTTATAACTTATTATACGGTATTCATGTCTAATAATTATTTTTAAAAAGGTACGGTTGCAAACACAGCCAAAAGGAGATGCAGCCATTTACAAAGGAGCATGGGATTGTTTTACGAAGATTGTAAAGCATGAAGGCGTGTTTGGATTGTACAAGGGTGAGCTATTAATTGACTTGAGGAGCCAATTATATTAGTATTGGTATTTTAGAAATAACATTAATAATTGATTATGATTGTTGACTGTTTTTTTAAACAGGGATGGGAGCACCGATTGTTGGTGTGGCACCGATATTTGCCCTTAGTTTCTTTGGATATGGGGTTGGTAAGCAGTTGGTTGCTCGTAATCCGGAAGAGGAATTAAACCCGGGTCAACTCTTTGCGGCGGGTATGATCTCAGGGGGTATGACCACTATCATTATGACTCCTGGAGAACGAATTAAATGTCTGTTGCAAGTAAGTTTTGATCATTTTTATTGAAATCTCAAATGTGTACTTGATTATAAACAATTAGTGATTCTATGAAAAGCAGGTTGTAGATTAGGTCACGAATATTGCATATTGTGTTTTTAAAGATTCAACAAGGAAAAGGAGCTACAGTAAAGTACGCTGGTCCCATTGATTGCGCACGTCAGCTAATGAAGGAAGGAGGGATACGAAGCATTTATAAAGGAACTTGTGCCACTTTACTTAGAGGTAACTTTTAGTATTAGAACTTATTATTACAATCTTTATAGATCCTATTATGGGTAGAAAGCGGAAGTTACCATTTTCTTGAAGTTAAGAAACCTTTAGTAATACGTTAAAATGAATCAGTTACTATATTTTGTTAAGGGGAAAAACACAAACTAGTTTAGAAAGACATTACATTCGTTGACGAGTTTGCATTTTTTGCATTTTTTGCATTCGGGCTAGTTTCATTGATTTTTTTGACAATTGGATGTTATTATTGGCAAGGGGGATGTTGTTTCCAGTTGGCGGTTCCTTTGTTGTAGTTTTAGTAGGCTTCATCATTGAAAATTTGGCTTTGAGTCTACTCAGGAGAGATCGTGACTCCGGTTTTTCAGTTATTATGTTATTATCAATTTCTGTAGTCAATTCAGAGTCAGCAGGTGTCGTATCAATGTGGGACACTTCAGAGTTTGGAGCATTTGTACTTTGTTTCATTTCTGAAACTTGATGATTCACACCTGTTGATACGGATAATTCCTGGGGTTCTTTTGTTGTTGATGCGATTGGTAGTTTTTGTTCTTCGCTGCTATCGGGTTTTGTGGTGCTTGAATAATGAGGCAAGATAATGGTGGATTCGTAGTTGGTCTCTGGCTCTTGTGTTGTTAGTGACCTTGTGACTTTGGTCACTATCGGAGTTGCTGTTGTTTTAACAGTAGCTGCGATGGCCACGGTTGTAGACTGTACGGTGCCTTCTGTAATGGTGGACGATTTTAATTCCATCTGTTTAACAGGCTTGCGAATTTTGATGGGCTTTTCCGGGAACAATATTTTCTTGAGCATTTCTTTGCTCATTGTCATGTTCAGAATCGCCATTTTGGAGTCTTGTAAAGAGTTGGATGAGGTCAATTTAGTTAAGCCTGTATTGTTGCAATGCAGAAGGTGTTTTCTTTGAATGTCAAAGATACTGCGTTTGGCAAACTTTTTTGGGCTCTGACAGAGTGGAGAAACACGTTTTTCGTAAACGTATTTGATTTGAAATTGCAAAGGATTCATGAGATGACAAAGACTTCCTTTGTCGTATTGTCGCTGACAAAAGGTATCATTCTTGGGAACATGGTGCCTTTTGACCTTGTTGATAAGAAACTGATCCCAAGATTTCATGTCACAGCTACAGTGCCAGGGATTGTTTTCTAATCTTATCATTTTGACCGGGATCTTTGCAAACAAATCGGACGGTAAAGTTGTGAGCTCATTGTGTTCCAGGCGAATTTCACGTAGGGAAACTTGATCGTCTAGTATTCCCGGAGGGATAAAAGTTAGCTTATTGAATGACAAATCCAGTTCAATCAAGGAATGCAGGCTATAAAAGGCGTCCATTGACACTTTTTGTATCCCACAATGTCTAAGAATGAGACGTTCCAGTTTTGGGACTTCACTGAATGCATCATAGGATATGCGACTGATGGAACCCTGTAGTACAAGAGCTTGCAATTCTGGCATTCCTTTCAACATTGGTCTTTCCAAAAAGCCGATGCGAATGTTAAGGATATCCAGCTTGGTGAGTGATGTGAGGCCAAAGAATGAATTTGGTGATATTTGCAACGGTATTGTCGGGTTTCCCAGAAACAGCGTTTTTGTTGTATTCATGACTTCAAAAGTGTTGGGAAAGACAGTTTCAATGGGATTAAACCGAAAGTCAGCAATTGTAAGATTAGGAAAAGGTGGCAAAGACAGCTCTGACAAATGCGTAATGTTGTTGTATGTCAAGTCGAGCTTTTGCAAATTTAGTAACCCCACTAAACCTACCGTCTGCAGGCTTAGAATTCGATTTCCCGAGAGTGACAGTGCTGTTAAATTGGGTGTTGCGTAAAAAACATAGTCAGGGAGAAACAACAAATTGTTATACGTCAGCAATAGATATTTCAGGTTGTCCAGCTTGTAAAATAAATCCCAGCTAATGTCGTCCATGATACATCTGGACAATCTCAAGTGAACAAGAGACGATAATCCCGTAAAGGCTGCTCTTACTTTTGGATTTTCGGGTGTTCGCTTCTTTTTGTTTTTTTCACTTTTTTCCGTTTGCTTGTAAACGTTGTATGGAACGATGTTGGAATCTTCATCATCATTTTCATTTTCAACCAGCACAAATATTGACTTCACTTTGTCAGGACCGTCGATGGTATAATTTGCGGCGACCAGGTTTCTTGTTTTCATCATGCTGTCAACCGGTATATCCCGTTGTTTGACAGTCACACCAACTAGGCTCAAGTACGTCAGTTTTCTTAGAGCACTTAATGCATCGGCAGCAATACTGACTATATCATTCCCACTTTCACCATGAAGATCTTTGTAACCTTCAATTTCCAATCCTATTAAATTCGGGATGGTATTGAAATAATGCTGTTCAATTGTTATGTTTCCGGTTCCTGGAGCTTGTAAAAGCGACAGAATCTAATAGGCATTCATGAAAATTTTATTAATATGAAGTTTGGTTTTGCGGTGCCCGGTGCCTCTATTGGCATTTTTCCACTAATTTACCTGCGTAGATGATGGCAATTGATTCAACTGCTTTTTAATTCCTCCAGTAGTAGGACTTCGTAAGATACAGGTAACCGTATTCAGTTGTTTTGAAGATTGTAGCTTTTTGACCATGGAAGGGTTATCAATTACCTGCAACACCATAAAAACTGTTAATGAGTTTCATTGTAATTTTATTACTACTCTGCTAGAAAATTACTTCATAGCATAATGTAGCATTACTTCATTGTGCTCCGTGTAGGGATTGAAATCATAGTGCTCGAAATCCTCTTCAGGATCTAAGTGTATGTTTTCATCAATCCATTTCCATGTTTCAAGTTGGAAAAGATGCTCTGTGTAGCATATGCAATCGTTCGGACAGGAACTGCTTTCTTGTCCTTTTAACGTCTAGTAAAATAATGAAAATTTAATCATTTCAATCAGTGCATTGTATTGAATCTACATGCATGCAAATTCTAAGAGCTATGCAATGGTTTACTTACCTGAATAGATAGACAAACTGTAAGAAAGAAACAAGAAATTAATAAAGGGGCCATGTTTTTTTCAGTTTGATATTGTTTTGGCTTTTGGACAAGTTCAACACTGACCGTCTAAAAGTCTGTATGAAGTAGTACGGAGCCGGATACTTGAGTAATCTGCATCCGTTGAATTTTATCTTTCGTAGTTTCCTTGCTCCTGGTCCTTTTCAAGCAACCACTGACGCTATTGCGTCTTCGTCTTAACATAAATATACGCATAATCTTGTGTTAGCGTTTAATGCTGTGAATCGAAGGTTGTGTGAATTACTGATTCTTTCTATTTGTCTTTAGAGCTCCGTGCTATATGCGATTTAACAAAGTCTATTAATGATACACTAAAAACCGTTTCAATGCTACTCAGTGAAATCGTATTACAGTAGCACTGCTTCCCCTACCCTGTGATTACGACATTTTCATAATATAATTGTTATTATACACTATACATTAATGTGTTATATTTTATTTTCAGACGTCCCTTGCAGTGGCATGTATTTCATGTCTTATGAAACCCTGAAGAAAGCATTGGCAACGGACGATTCTCAATCCCTTAGCATTGGGAAGACACTCTTTGCAGGAGGAATTGCTGGTATCCTAAATTGGGTGGTTGCGTTGCCTCCTGATGTTCTTAAGAGTCGCTTACAAACCGGTAAATCGTTACTATATTTTGAACTCTCAGACTAAGACGCTAATAAGAAGGAAGTATCTTTTGCAATATTTTTGATTTCTTTTATCGGTAGCTCCTGATGGTATGTACCCACGCGGAGTGCGGGATGTTTTCACTCATATTATGCGAGAAGAAGGTCCGAAAGCATTGGTCAAAGGGTACGCCCCAGTCATGCTCCGTGCCTTTCCGGCTAATGCTGCTTGTTTCATGGGTTATGAAGTTGCCATGAAATTTCTGAATCGCATTGCTCC
Source organism: Harlomillsia oculata (assembly GCA_019776145.1). NCBI lineage: Eukaryota > Metazoa > Arthropoda > Collembola > Entomobryomorpha > Oncopoduridae > Harlomillsia > Harlomillsia oculata. Next base: position 4,954 of record JABASF010000259.1, on the reverse strand, counting down.
CAATCTTTGATAGCAATACATCTTTAATTTGCTGCCAGTGCATTATTGTGCTCTTCTAATATCCTTATAACCTATGAGTATGATAGATTAGATAGATTAATGTTCTGGGTGCTAAAAAATTGGTCTGTTAGTAATTTATGTTTTATATGAGCATGTTATTACAGAATTATTTTTTGGGTTTTAAACAACTTAAAATTAATATGAATGTACATAATATGAGCTTTCAACGTATGCTTAATAAATTATTCCAGATAAAATTTCAGTGCAAAAGTTTTTATTGCATGCGTACAATTATGTAAATGGGATTACATACTCACCTCGTAGAATATCAACATACTGTTTTGCAGTCACATAGTACGAATAATTAAACGTTTGCAAAACGAATAAAATGGTGGGCAATCAATACTTTTCTAATGTATCTTAGTTAATAATATAAAGGAAGACGTGGAATTTGGAATGAAACGCAGAAAAATGGTTTAATACAAGTAGGCATTGGTACAAACCAAAATAACTTTAAATAGAACCTGACACTAACAAGACTATAATTTATTGGCCAGAGAAATCATATTTCCACTTGTTCACACTTCCACTCCCGACTTCCTTTCCGTCGATGTTCGTTGTCCTGTAGGTGTCGATTCAATTCAAATTTATGAAGTTTGTCTAGCCTATTTCATATTAACTCCACATGTATACCATGTCGTAGATTTTCAACAACAATGTCAAAGCTCCATCAAAACTAGAACAAAATACATCATGATTAGAATTTTTGTAAAGTACATTATAATTTTATAATACATAATACTAAACTAGAATTTAGCAAATGAGAAACCAACGGGTTTACCCTCTTAAGAAACTCTTCGGCACAAATTCGAGCCCTGGCATTCACTGCAAGTTTCATTTCGCTGATTTCTTTGTCGATCTCCTCCATGAAATGTATAACAAAGTCGACAAGTTTATGTTTATACATTTGTTCCGTGTGGAAATTGGTTATTAGAAAACTGATATCATATCCCTGAAATATAAAATCAAAATTTAATGTAGCATTCCATCTGAGACATGACTCATAGTAGTTCTACAATGTCATTTTTTGTTCTTCCTGAAGTACTGAAATACAAAATAGAGCATTCACCTCAATTGGTTTGCGTCTTAAAACAACGAAATTTTCAGCTCTCATCATCATGAATCTCATGAATTTGTGACACAGAATCTTCTCAATTTCATCTGCTTGTTTGATGGCAATACTGACTCGAATGGAATTGATGGAAGCTTCAATAAGGACCTTCTCTTTTTCATTTCTACTTATGACTACAGGATGAAGTAGGAGCTCTCTACTTGCCCTGTAAGATAAACAAGTCAATTCAGGTCACTGACTGAGGTCACAGACCTCACTTCCTTGAACCATTCAAATGCTCAACACAATACACAATTCACAATTGAATCAAAGGCAAATGACACCATTAACTCACCGAACTTCAACTTCCGGCTTATTGTGTCGTTCCACGACTTGAGAACTGAAATTTTCAAGGCACAAAGCAGCAGTCAGCGTATGCCGAACTGCAGTTAAGTAGGGACGTAGCGTCGCCGCCTGTATATTTAAAAAAATCATAATTTCAATATAATTAATAATTCAATATTTAGTACTATCTTGAATAGTTTAGTCCCAAAATTAGAATTACTATATTCTTTCAAAATATATCAGAAACCTACACAAAAACTCAAAACACTTGTTTTAAAAGAGTATATCAAACTCTAAACCATTAAACTCATCTTTGAAACATTAGGTTGTCTTTCAAATTAAACTTTGACCCCAGTTTGAACAACATTAAAAAGCTTTAGAAAGCCGGTTGAAAATCAGGTTAAGAGTCTACACAACAGGACAGGACGTTGAGAATTGAAATGTTTGCGAAACCGATTTTTTAAAATACCAAAAGGTAAGGTTAACTAAAGCTAACAGATTAGACCATATGGAACTTTTCAAAAAGACTTACCATATTTTGATTAAATTTTCTAGAATTTTAATTGACAAAAGTGATAGTCACAATTTCACCACGCCCACGACAAGACCATCACACACTCAAAATACCAACAAAACTTGACTTTTGGAGTTGAAGCTAAAAAACAGACTTTTTGGACCAAAGCGGACTGTAAAGGTAAAGCAAAGGGTTTTTCCATACAAAGTTGACTGAGGCGCCCTCTACACGCCGTTGGCCACAACATACCTTTTCAAGCTCAAACGGGGTTTCATCCACGACAAATCCGCTCTCAGCTCTAAATTCAAACCTTCATGAGAGAAGTTGAGATTGAGATTGAGAGCGAACCTTGTTGGTTGAGCGTGAAGGGTTCCCTCCGACGTGCAGGATTTTTACATTTCGGCCGTAAAGCCGAAAAAAATTAAATTTCGTTATTTTAAAAATTTAAAAAATTTTTGGAAATTCCCGAATCATGTAGTACCTAGTTCCCCGTATGTATGCGCGCGTTCATAAATACTACACAGAATGGATTTGGGTTCATAGGGAACTGTATTATTCTGTCGGTTTTTAGTCGTGTGAGTGCAGTCGTATTTATTGGGTGGATTTTTTTTGATGTGCAGCTGATTTTCCAAAAAAAATATATTCTTTTGATTAATTAGTTCAAATTGTTTTTCTTTTCAGGTCACTAACGAGACTTCTGTCAGTGATTCCAGGATTTACAAATTACAAAAGTAGCTCCGGTTGCTCATTTACACGTCCGTTTTGATCGTGAATAGATCTACCACGCACTGTAAAAATTGATTTTTCTCGATTTCGCTCAGGTAAGGTTTTTGGTTTTTAGATGTTCATTTTCAAAAAATGTATTTTTTTTGTAACCAGTTTCTTTTGTTTATTTGCAGACCAAAAGTTAAAAACGTGACCTCGCGTAGTTATTCGCGGAAATATAAGCGGTTGCACGTTCACAGTTTCAGGTCGGTTGTGAAAACCGCGAATGTTAGATCTACGATTGCAGGTAAAGTCAATTTTGCCTGCTTTCGTTCAGGTAAGTATTGTTTTGGAAATTTTTTTAAAAATTTGGTTTGGATTTGGTATGTGTAAATTTGAATGATAATTAATCTTTTATTTTTAATCTAATTTTTATTGATAGAAAGCTATAAACAAAATGACAGGGAAGGGAGGGAAGTACGCTTCTTCAAAAAAGCGGGTTGGGAAAGCATCGGCATCGTCGATTTCGCTTCGGGAGAGACATGATAGCGGAAACGGGAATAAGGCACATGCTTCTGTTTCGAATCCCGCCGTGGCTGGGAGGTTTGCATCGACTTCTCATCAGGGTGCTGGATCAAATGAACTGCTTATGTTAGATAATGAGTTTGAGACTTGTATTGATAAAATTGTTAGCAAAACCACAAGTGAAGTAAGTTTGGACAAATTAAGAATTTAGTGAAAGGTTCAAAGTTTTTCCAAAAAACGTTTCAAATAATATTTTTATTGTTTCTTTATTTTCTTTGCAGTCGAACGCTCGAACAATTCAATTGGAATGGAGTATGATCTTGCAGAATCATTTCTCATTGGCGGCACAGAATAAAGATCCACCTTACGATGAGTTTGACGCACTTATTCGTTTTAAGAAGTTGGATTCTAATATGAAGAAGTGCAGTGGATTTGTGAAGAAATTGGTAAGACGTCATAGTTTATTTACTTTTCTTTATTTAATCTATTAACATACAGAACAATCTTCGTACTTGAGAAATTAATTTCCACTTAAAAAAATTCGGTGTTGATTTACAGAAACTGTACACTGAATCACAAAAGTCATCGATTGAAAATGACATTACCACGTTGAACTTGTCAAAATATGTATCAGAAATTGTTGCCGCCCTCATGGAAACTCGTTACAAGCCCAATGACGTTCCTGATATTATTGTGATTTGTTCCTTGATTCACCAACGATACTCGGACTTTGCCAGTCTTTTATTGGAAGATTTTAAACGTGTTTTACCCGGAAAGAACCCTGAAATTGTAAGTACCGTAAACTATGGTGAACTTAAATAAATGCATGAAATTTTTATGCATAATAATCAAAATTATTGGTGTTTTAAACGCAGACGAATGGCTTCATTGTTAAAGTTACGTCAGACTTGCGTCTACTTACTGAGCTTACATTGACTGGCATTTTGCCAATCAATGAATCCGTTGGATTAATTCACACGACACTGAAAAACTTGGTTTCAATGGACAAGGAGACGTTTTCCTGCCTTTCTATATTCACAAACTTGCTACGATTCTGTGGTCCAGATCTCATTGGTGTTTTTCCAACACAACTTCGAGAGTATTGCGAAAAGTATAGCATTACTTTGAAGAAGAATGTGATTATTGGTTCTGAAAATCAAGCCATGATAAAAGCAGTTTTCGATGAATATTGGGAATTTGTTGTAAAAGCATTACTCAAAGTAAGATACTATAAATACTCTAGAACATTTGATTGCAATTTGGTTTGTTTATTAATTCAATTGTGTTGAATTCTTAATAGAGTCATAAAGAAGTATTGAAATCAGAAAAAAATCAGCGTTGGTTTTTAAAAAATAGAGGGGAAATTCCTGAAACCATGAAGGAACAGCATAACGAATTGTCTTCAGCAATGGAAAAACGAATGAATATCATGAACAAGTTTGCGTTTGCTTTAGATGCAAAGCTTCCAGAATTTCCTACCTTGCCCGAAGGTTTGTTTAAAAACATGGTTTTGTTTTTCAATATTTGTTAATGATGTTTTATTACCCTTATTTCTGCCTGTTAGATCCAGAACTTGAAGAAGAAATGAAGCTTGCGGCAGGGGATATGGACGATGTTCAAACTGTACCTGGAAATGTGATATTTGAGGATGAAGACTCTCGTTCCTTCTACCAAGACTTTCCGGATCTGAAGGTGTTTCTTCCACCAATAGCGTATCGTGACAATTTACTACAATCTGCCGACGAGGTATCGTT
>JABASF010000258.1:0-50765 GCA_019776145.1 Harlomillsia oculata | reverse complement strand
GAACCATGCATAAAATGCGTGTGAAGATGGGAGATGAGACCATCTCACATCTTCACACGACCTACGACAAGGAGAGCAAAGTCACGCAAAGGAATGTGCTGCGTTTACAAAGTTCACGCATATTACATAAACAATAACAATGCGTCGTCTCATTCCTTGTACGTACTATCTACTCATTATCCTAATGAACTGATGTACGCAGTGAGGGTGATGCTGATGAGGTCCGTATTCCGTATGCTTGGATTGTGATTGTCTCAATCTCCAAAGTCAGCCATGAGAAAATGTTTCCAACTATGAGTATCCACAAAGACTTTCCTTTTTCCAGGGAAATGGCCTTGATGTAAATGTGAACCTTTAGCTCTGTGTCGATGGATGTGGAAAAGCGACTCGACTCTTTTGAGTTTGCTTGTTGCTTTTATGCAGAAAAATTGGACTCGAACAGCTCACTCGGGTGTGGTAACCTATCCAGCCACAATCTGCCAAACTTTTGAATTGAACAGAACAAAGTTAAAGTGGCTTGCAGGAGCACAGGAGCAAAGTTGTTTTTGAGCGCCGACACATATACACAAATTCGTAATGTTCTTTTCCAGTGAAATGTTTCAAAGGGGCAGGGGGAAAGGCAAGTTGAAAACACACAGGAGAAGCACACGGGAAAATCGAGTTCTCAAAAGTTGACTTTGTTACACATAAGACGAGCAGAGAGAAAGCTATGTAAATGTCTTTTTGCATTCCATTTGCAAAAGGCTCGTATATACTTGTGCCAACGACGGTTTACGATGCTACGCAATTCCCAAACAAAATGGAAAGCAGATGTACTCGAAAGCTGGAACAACATTTTACGAGCGATTAAATTCCTGGAACACAAACATTGTGAACCTTTATACTTGCAACACTGTCTAATGTTTGTGTCTCTTGAGTGAGTTTCACACTAAAATTTTGATAGCTGTGGTCAGGGAAGAGACGGAACATAGGACAAGGCGTCATTCTTCTTGTGCATTCCCTACTTTCCAGACGTAACAAGGAAATGACAGCTCCAATAAACTCCCAAAGTTGCACGTCTCTCTGACATCTCAGATCTTTACAAAAGGAGAGTTTCAAACTTCAAAGCACGCATTAAATACTATACGGACATGCACTTTGTATTGTGTTTTATAAGCGAAAAGGCATTATGAATGCAGATGACATGGCACAAAAAGCTTCAAGTTGGCTCATCTTCTATGGCTGGTTGCGTGCTGATTAGAACAAAAGTTGATAAGAAATTTTCTCGTCTATTTTTGTGCCAACTGATGCAAATTTCAGTTTCACATTTTGAATGAAAAAGAGCCAGAGTCTGCAACTCATTCGTCGTTCCAAATTGTATACGAATCTCCCTAGCCGTTCGGAGCGATAAGCAGCAAACTGTAAGTCTACATAGCATTACACAGTGCTATAGCATTATAATAGTACAACAGTAGTTGTTGCGTGTGTTGAGGGAGACGTGTCGTTGTGTTCATGGCCTTTCGCTTCACTTACGTAAGGATGAAAGTCACTCACTTGGAAAGCAAAAACTGCTGTTTTCCAACAAAACTCCTGCATTGATGATTTATAGGATCAAGATTACTATGCACTACTGTTCTCGTTGGCAGAAATATGAGGAACAGAAAACGTAATTCGCATTGTCGTTGGATCTAATGCGTCCTTCCATGAGACAGCATCAGCATGGTTTTTCCCAGTTCCAGTTGAGCACTTGGGAATGACCACGCTCTTTTCGTGACAGGACACATGACCACACAGCAGAGAATAGCAGCCTATTGTTTCAATCCAGCTGTTGAGCTACGTGATATTTAGTAGGTCGAGTCGACTTGAAAAGCAGAGAAAGGGACATTTAAAACATATTCCAACATGCAGTCCGCTCTTCTGTCGACTATTGAAATTGAAAGAGCATAGTCTGTACAGAAGTCGTAGTGAAATGAAAATGAATTCATTTCCCTTGCTTTTGGTTAGATTGGCTTTTCTTTTGAAAGACATCTCGCAGACCTCGGCGGACGTGCGGCATTTTCATTCCTGGTAATTAATACTGACCACGAGGCAGTTAGTGCGAAAATGAAACTCTTCTTGTTTTCACTAGTAGGAGAAGAAAGATAGTCACGCCACTTTGACATAGTGGACTAGTGGTTCCACGGAAGAAGGTCAGTCTTACCCAGACAGAACGAACTGGGTTCATTGTGATTAACAAGCTCCGGATTTGGCTCCCAATTCTTCTCTTTCGATTGCTCCTCTATCGCATCAGTAGGTTGAAACCTTTAGCAGTGTCCCGTTTCAAAAGGAGAGGAATGTTTCTCGTGCAATGGACTATTATACGTTCCAGGGGTACTATTTTCCCCAACTCTATGTTATTGTCTCGTGAAGGACACTGGTCAAATCGTCGAGTATTTATCATATGTCGACTTGAGTTGCAGAGAGTCTTCTCGTCGCAGCTCCAAGCAGTCTTACTATTTATCTCCAAATGATCCATAGCTTCTTCCAGGTTCCTTTCCTTTTAACCTCTTTAACAACCCAGGCTATTCTCCATTTCCACGAATGTGTTTTCCTTACGGGTCCAATTCCTCCTGACAAGATTTTGCGACATAAAATAAATGTTTTTGCTTTCAGCCGCAAAACATTCGTGTGACATTCTCCGCCATCCCCCCAGCAGTGCATTCTTGCATTTTTGGTTGCCAACTTTTGGATTTGTGCTACCATTTTTATATATGAGTACGTAAATCCAAACCCGTTTTTTTGTCCGTTTCAGCTCTGAAGATACCACCAAAACCCAGTGACCAGGGTGCACAAGAGTTGCAGTTCGAAGGCATTCTGAGTGCTTCAACGACTGCATCCGTGAGCACGTCTTTTGCACTTCGAGCTGTGGTGAGAGCGCGAGTTCTTCTGAGTTCCAAGATGAGTAGCAGCGTTCTTGTTGACGAACGAAAAATGTTGGGACAAGTCACAGCAGTAGGGAAATCATCCACAAGGTCTAAAAAAGGTGAGCGAATACGAAGATCTGTTTTGGGTGCAAACGGTGGTTTTGTTCTACATAGCATTACTCAGCAAAATCATCGGCGACGACAGCAAACGCCGGTATATGCTGAGCAACCAAACAGACTCCCGTCGAGAGTGCTAGAAGACAACACTTTACGGCAGGAAGATAACGGTGTGGAAGATGATGATGATGACGATGATGATGATGATGATGTCGAGAGATCAGAAACGGTTCCAAACGACAACAGACCGTTGTCACTGTAAAAAAATGTTCGGAATATATTATGTAATAGCCTTCATTATATACTGGCTGAATGGCTTTGGACCTTGTGCATATTGACCTGACCTGTTCGTTTATTATAATTAATTGAAAATCAAAAATGTAAAATCAATATGCCATATAAAAAGCCTGACTTGCTGTCGGCCGACAATAAACACAAAGCATTGTCATTGTTTCATCTTTATTGACAACAATGTCGAAATAACATCTTCAATTGGAACAGTGTTACACTAGTGAACCGTTTGAGAAAGTGACTTATCTGTAACAATGGACATTAAAAATTCATATTCAACAGGCAAGTGTTTCTGCATAAGTCACACTTGTAATATAAAAATCTGGTCTTTTCTCGTATGGATATTATAAAGATGAATGTCTGTGTGTACCCTTTCTTTGAAATCAAAACTCTCTGGAGAAACTGTCAAACACACCACCACCGATTCTGATAAAAAGGTGAATGTCTAACGAAAACAATCCCATCTTTGAGTACAAACATGCTTATTGAAGTTGACAAAAGGGAAAAAAATCTTCGTTTTTTGAAAAAAAGTCTACTGTGCAATGTAATTTTAAATGCGAATTTTGACTTGCATATAATATAAATCCCAATCAAAACCCGTTCCTGATGACAAGGATTCCATTTTGTGCTTCTTTTTAGCATAGCAAGCTGTTAGAGTTCATGTACTGTCATTATTATATTACATGATATCACTATACTGCGCAGAAAACATCTTCTGTATATTACATAGAGTCATTGCATGCCTAACTACAGTAATTTTACAAATGTTCAGTTGTGACGCGATATGAACTATTATCCTTTCATTTTTCCCACAGAGAATATTATTGTGTATAATAAAAACATTTTTAATATCACGAATGAGTTTTAGCCGTTGTACTTTACTGCACCATGGGGCATTCATTGATCAAAGTTCTTTTTTCCTTTTTACGGACTATATAATGGTAATGGCTAATGTCTTAAGGCAAAATGACTAATTTTCTGCAATGCAACATTACATTACATAACAATATTATAATGAAACAACGACCCAACAAGTTGCTTCAGGTTCCAAATATCAAAGCTCTTTTCTTCCGTTGACCTCTTTACGGCGCTTCCCATTTTTAACATAATAACTTCTAACATACAAGCATTCGGAAAATGCATGAGAATTTATAGTACAGGAGATTAGATGAGATTCGGGGAGAAGATTTAGTAGAACATGACCACATTATTTATTTTTCACCTGAAGAAAATGACAGTCGTGTGATGTGTACCTCTAAAAATGTCTAAATTTCAGCATGGAATTTTCTTCGTCATCCTTCCTGATTAAGATCACACATGAAGTCATAACTACAGGCATGACAATATACAATAATGTTTTGAACATGAATGTTTGAAATAAAACTTAAGTGCTTAAAGCAAATTAAGTAATTAATTATCATTATAAGACCATTCTAATTGAGGATGAAAATCGACGTAAAATGAAATCTGAAAATCAGATCTGCAAGAATTATAGAACGGAATTTGATAAAGCGCAAATACACAAGCTTATAAAATAACAACATTAGAATGGAATCGCTGATTGACACGCTGAGGAACACGGGAGAGAATGGAATTTACTTTCAAGGAATGCTGCATGATTGGTTAGTATGTACTTTTGAAGGGGAAAACACAACCTTGTGTTCTTGACTCTTGCTTTGTACATGTCGTCGTCGTAGTATACAGCATGAAAGGACGAGACCGATGACTGTCTCTTAGGAGCTGCTCTCTCTGCTTTTTGCGGGTAAGATGTGTTGGAAAGAAACTGGCATATGACAAGGCCCCCAAGTGGAATGGAAAGATCCAATTTATCTACATTTGCATGGAAACAATGGAGCAAGTGATTCTTTTCTCACCCGCTTTCTACTCCCTTGATTGGAGAAATTTCCATAAATATTTCAAGTGGCTCGTGGTGGGAGGGAGAAAAGGCGGCCACAGATCCAAATGAAAAGTCGGCACCAGCACCCATTCAAGAGGCGTAATTCTTTCAGACTCACAGATGAAAAGAAAAGTTAGCACACACTCGGCACTGGCTTGCTTTTACCAGCTCAACATTGCAGTTTCCTGGAGGAGTCAGTTATGTTGTGTTACGAATGAAGAGAAGAACTACTATGTGATGTCGAGGACTGTATATAAGTACTACGCAAGCAGCAAAAGCAAAGCTTATAAAAAGTCTCTTTTTTCGGATGGTGTTCTCTTCTTGATCTGTTGCTACTACTCTACTCACTCCATGCATTTTGCATTTCGTCTAACCAGCCCCAATGCATGTCAATGTATGATTCAATCTTCTGACTGAATGCGAATGAGAATGGACACTACTGCCCTTGCTTTCAGACGGTTTCAGACTTCCCAGACCTTACAACTTCCATTTCAGTTCAAATTCAAAATCATCTTGTCCATTTCAAGTTCTTATTCCGTTTCCTATTTCCATTACACAGCTGAGGAGACGACTGTGTCAGGCTCACTCTCGCTAAAAGCTTTCCAAACCTTTTGGTATGACTCGTATGACTGTGCAAGAATCCTTTTTGCTTCTACGGACTACAGACTTATGTAACTGTAGTAGGACATGCCCTGCTTTTCCGGTACAATTCGTACTATGTATTGTTATAAGAAATGTATATATTGTAACTACTATAAGCGAAAATGCCATAACAGTATTCCATGCGAGACAAATTCGTGAAGCAATTTCACCATTCAAATACCAAATTCATGCTTGACTTCATTCTCTCCATTTTATTAACTTGCAAGACTGATCCAGAGGATTATTGAGAGTTGAATTTAGTACTTATAGAGCGAACAGATTGCGTCCTCTTCAGTGTTTGTAATATTGTAATACTAAAACAGAAGTAACAGTGTGACTACGTCGGACAGCATTCAGTATTTAGAATAATGTATGATATATAGAGTAAGATTATTTATGCTGTCGAAACAGAGAGTCTTCACACAGGGGTGAGGTAACAAGTTCATTTGTAAAGTAATCGGAGTTGTAATCAGACTCAGCTGGACTCTGCCGTGGCGACTACTGTCGTTCCTTCATCGTTGTCGGAAACTGAGGATGTGCCGGAGGGTTGTTCCGCGGCTGGAGCGTCCATGGAACCTTCCTGGTCCAAACCACGAGATTTGGGTTCGGGTTCCACAGCTTCAGTTGTTGTAGTTGAGGTGACTGTAGTGGTCGGAGTAGTTCTTGGAACAAGGACGATGGGTTCCTTTGTTGTCTTGGCCAAAGCTACGCTTTCCCGGGTAAGTTCAGCTAAGGCATTAAGGTCAGGCTTTTTCCCTCCTTCTGGAACTACAACTTCCATTGGAACTTTAATCCCCAACTCTGATTCGAAGCGCTTCACATCTTCCTCAGTGAAATTGCCCTGATAACACCAAATGAATTCCCAATTGAAAACAACGGCAAAATCCAAACTTACACGAAATTAGATTGCGTCACGCAAAGTGTTATGTTCAACTTTTATCTTATATATATAGTACCTTGTACTTTTTTACTGCATCGTTCCATTCTTTCGGGTAATTTTCTTGGAAAAACGTGATCAATTTAACAGCTTGTTTCTTTTGGTACTCTTCACAGTTTTTGCATTGCGTGTGCATCCACGTTCTCATGTTTTGCTTGATGTATTTGCCAATTGCATCACACGGCCCGTCATAAATGAGGCATTTCAACTGGAACTGGACAGCTCGTGGATTCTTCAGATAAAAAAAATAGAAAAATTAAATTCATGAAACTGTATGCTTTATAACATTATGACAGTCAATTCTATATCATTAACGTTGCCTATATACTACTTGCTGCTTACCTTTAAATAGTTTTCCACGTTGATATTTTGAAATTGCTTAGGAACTGTGAACTGTCTTTTCACTCTGGAATGAGAAATGGATGCACTTTGGGACAAATTCGGTGTCAACACCACCACAATCCCAAACACGAGAAGACAATAGTTTATCTTCATTGTGCAAGCTATGATTTTTGATTATTTAGAACAAAAGGTCCCTAAGGGACAATAAAATAGTGTTCCAAAAAGTTTAAAGTTTTCTATATGTTGTTCCTTTGAGCTCGCGGCACCAACTATATTATTTTAATGCAAAGTGGAAACACTTTTATACTTGAAAATATAAGCAATTTAACAGGTAGTTTGGTGAGTGTGCATGCCTCAGGATGATGTGAATGACGTAGATGAACACGCAAATACTGGACTTACCAGCCTGCCGCAGGTGAGAGAGGTACATTTGCTGCGTTCTGAGTTGGAAAACTCGTCGTCGTGCAAAAACCAGCATTACATGCATTCTACGCTTGAAGCATTTAACTTCTATTCCTGGGAAAATTTCGCAATTGCCCTCTTCTCTGTTTCTCAATAACAATGCGCACAAGAGAGAAGAGCATGAGCATCCCATCATTTGAGATTACCATCATTGAAATGTACAAGTCCCTGATTATGCTTTTTTCTTCTTTCCTTCAAAGTGAACTTATCCATTAAAAATCCAGCGTAATAATAATAGTAATAATGCCATTTTATGGGAGTATAGTTCATCATTTCCTTCATTTTGCTGACTACTGCTCTTTTACAAAGCATCTCTCTCAGCGTTACGAAAACTGCCATTGATGTTTTTTGGTATATTCTTTCTGTCATATTAATGTTCCCTGTGGCAAAGTTCGTTCAGCAAAAAAAGTTGTTGGTCTGCAGAGTCTACCACAAGACAATGACGTTGACCATTTCTTGCTCTTTTCTTATTCTTGCTTCTTGTTCTCACGTACGCACTTGTGGTTACACTGAAACGATAATGTCGTAAGCCGCAAACGCATTGGTTTCCTATTCTTTAGACTATGACCTTTTGACGCACAAGTGTACAAGTGCAAGTGCAGGGAACTTGTCACAAAATATCATAACCTGACTGCTTCTCTGCAAGTCTTGTTTTTCATTTTCATTAGAACTTGTATTGAGGTCATGACGCCATCGTCTTCTTCGGCGTACCATTGACAAAACTTATTGACAAGGATTTGGTCCGGTCAGGTTTTTAACACCTATAACATGAAAATCAAGTGCATACGTAATTTCCCATAATTTCTAATATTGCTGGTAAATATTACATTTAGTATTCTTTGCTACCAATTCCAAGAATTAAATTCCAGAGACCCATAAAACTGATCCACATTCGAGAGAAACCTTTGACCTGGTGAGTAATATAACGATGTAAGCCTGATGAGTGATGAGATGATTGAATTCGTAAAATATTGGGAATTCCTTTACTTTGAGGAAATATCTTAACCCACAAACAGAATTCATCATGGAGACTCATTTGCTGCCCAGATCATAAATGAAAAATATATACATTAGTAATCTGAATTTATTGCCAAACGATTTTTTTAACGAGGTGATCATAGGGAAAATCACAGTATAAATCATGGAGCTGTACAATCATTTTTTGTGATTGAGTTGTGCGTTTTTGTTCTCCAAAAATTGTGAAACAGAAGTGTAATACATGATTCATAGGTCCATCCAGATTTTTTGTTTTGGTTACATGGTCAGTCCAAGGTCAGGAACATATGAACCCATCCTGATCATGAGACTAGCCTGTAAGATATGTTTTTACCAAAAACGACAAAGATTAGTCACGATGATGAACAACGTAGTAAAGGATTTTATGATAGTTTGGTAGTACTTAAAGAAGTTGTAAAATGCTGGACGAAGAAGGTTTACAAGTAAGTAGTAGTACACTACTGAAACTTGGAAATATAAGAATCAGGTCAAGTCGTCATACTGGTAGGTCGAAAAAGTATTGATTTAGTCCAGAGGCATGATTCAATCACTCAACATTTTTGCTAAGGAAAGGAAGACCTGGGCAAGGTATGGAATAGAAAAGTGTGGCCAAAGAAAAGTGGACGCAAAAAAATACAGAAATTCTTTTTTTCGAAATAGAAGCCGCATCCATACTAGGTCGATGTACATAAATTCTACCGTCAGCGTGGACGCCTCATTGACCCTAAGTGAATTTACCCGCATGGTCCATGATGGTCTTGAGTGAGTCCACTGAACGTGATCTTCTTCTTTCCATTGTTTCAGTTTTGTGTTCATCACAAGGCAAGGAAGAAGTCAAAGGGGACGACACAGACACTGAGCGACCTCAACTTCTGCTCCTGATGGTGGTCAGGCGCATTTCTTCTCAATTCCTTTATAATATAATATTTGCACTCAGTCTTCTGTCTATATATGATCAATCGAGTTGAGATCCGGGTATTAGGAGAATTCCTCTTTGCTTCCTTTGCTCAATTCAAGTTTGTTTCAGATTGAGATACGACCGCTATACGCTACAGTTTTAACTTCATTCCCCTACTTCCAACTACCACCATACAACTTTCCTGATTGAAAACTATCCGTGAACGTTCACAAGCCATCGCAAACCGTAAAACCTTTCTTTCTTTTGGCTATAATATTATCTTCATCTTTATGGGACCCGATGACAAGCAACTGTTCATATGCAATGAAACAATGGAACTGATTCGCCTGTCTTACCCGCAGAACCGTCGCATACACTTTTCGCATTTTAAAGGATTTTTGGAATTTTGTTCGGTCAATATACAGTCAAACTTCGCTATAAAGTACCTCATTATAATAATTTTTCCGCTATAAGGTTGCATTTCGCAACAGACGTTGCTTTCAGTTATGCTTTGAATGGAATCTTAATCTTTTTTGTTATAAGAAACTCTCGATTCTGCAAACCACATTTCTCACATCATACAATTAGTTTTAACGAACGCTTTGAAGTTTTCAAACAAGTATTCGTGACAAATGTGTACGAAAGTAATTTAGAATTGTTAGTTTCTGTATAAATATCTGAACTACGATGCGATTGTGTTTGTGACACACTGAAACGTGAGAATCACATCGCTGAGAGTTTCCTCGCACTCGGACGGGTACCTTACTAGTCTTTACTTCTTATTTTTGGATATTGCCAATTTCAAAATTTAAATTAGCTTTGTAATGTTTTCCATGGTTTGAAAGTGTGAGCATGAAAGTAAGTGAAGGTTATAAAAGGACTATGTATACGTAGGTTTTACGTTTATATAAACGTAACATTTCAAATCAAAGAAGTGTAGACAGTCATTTAATCCGAGGAGAATGCAAATGATGTCCAATTTAATCCTATGTATGCTTTAAAGATTAGAAGATTACTAGTGGTGTGGTGGGATGCCGAAGCGAAGCAGATGGCCATTTCAGCAATCTGTCCCATAGGGATTACGGATGGGATTACCTTCAAAAATCCAATGTAGTTAGACAAGCGAAGGCAATCATAAAAATTGTTTGCTAGGTCGTTTCAACTTTTGAATACCTACTGAAGAGTGTTTAAGACTCATGGAAATGGCGCCGAGTAGATTTTGTGGGATAGAAGAAAAGTGAAGAGCGACGGAGAGAGTTGAAGGAAGACGATGATTGTGGAAGGGGAAAGGTGATGAAAAGGTCTAATCAAAACAGCGAATGTACACAGGAGACGACGAAAGGAAAATTTCATTAAGTCACCTTTTGTGTGGAAAGAGAGCGGAATTTTCTCTCGCTCTGCTCTTATATAGTACTTTATCTTGCTGTCCTCTTGTCACCAAGTTAAAGAAATGAGTTTTGCAACCTCACTCAGGTAGCATTACAAAAACGAGGTATGCAATTGGTAGCATTGGTAGCTTCAGATTGTTCAGATACTCTGTGGTATACTATTACTTTTTGCAAATCTGCAAACCAACGTGCTTCTTAGTTATTTCTGTCCAACAATCGTTTCTTGATGAGCTGTCTTGTCTGTACAAGACGTTCATCTTGTTGACGGACATGTTTGGTTTGTTTGGATAGAGACTTTTTGACGACATTGGCACTCTGTGAAGCGGAAGGTCTTTCTGTCTTTCAAACACTGACATGCTCAAAGAGAAGGAAACGACGACTCCGACAAGACAAGAACGAGAACCAAACCCTTCGTCTTTTCCCCTCTTTAATACTCCTTTTTCGGAGACAAAGAGAGAAGAGTAATTCGCAAATGTAAGAACCTTCGTGACTTTCTCATGTCTCTTTACTATCACTCATCCATTTCCATCTCCTTTTATCTACTTTACGAACAGATTCTTTGAGACAACCGATGACACTATGAGTTGACTTCACTTTCAGCTTTCTCGCCCTGATTCCATTTCTCATTCAGCTCTCAAAAATACGACTGCTTTGTAATACATAAGCAGCTCGTCTGTTTGCATTTTAAGACAAGACCTTCACGCTCTGTTAAACCCGAAATACTCAGTCAGTCAGTCCCGAATTAAACGAATTTTAGTCCATTTGAGTAATTTGTTCTTTAAATTATTTGTTACAGAGTTCATTAGAAATATACAGTACATACGCTCATATTACTAATGATTTTGTATTTTGTATAGACTGTAGTCTATACATTTTAAATGAAAATTTTACCAAATCATATAATCATAGCACTCCAACATTTTTAAATATTCAAAATAAATGAGTTGGGCAAACTAAAACATACATAAGGGAACAATATTCTTTATTACAAAGTTTGCCTTAATTTTCTACCCGAAATAGTCGCAACTTTTAAAGTTTATAATATGTGTATCAGTGCGTTTGGAGGGATCGATGTTTCGTATTACATGCAAGGGTGATGTGGAAGCACGTGCAAGGCTCATCATGTCATCATCATTATTAGATTTGCAGGAGAGGGAAATACCGCCTTTGTTTTTTCTCTTTCTTGTGTTGACAGCAACACGCTTCAAGTTCAGCCTATCCACGGACATACAGACATATACAGTGAACCATCGATCAGCACTACTCTTTTTCTATAAGATGGATAATAATTGCTTCTGGCATTTCTGAAAGCTAATGATGAAATATTGCGGTATTTTCTTATCACTTTCCGATGAAATTGAAATCGGATTTTTACTTCTTTTTTGTTTACAGCTCTTTTCTACTGCACTGTAAATGTGGAAACGCTGATACTACATAATAATTAAGTAAGTAAATATAATATTACGTGAGTGCATTAAGTTTTGTCGACATCGTGTGAATCGTATCACAGCACAGCACGCATCGTATTTTGACGCCAATGCATTCCGCAGACATTGAATGGATGTGAAAAGATGTGAGATGACGGAGATGAGCTATGACGCTATGAGAATGAGAAGATGTGTCCAAAAAGTACTAGTAATGAGTAATTGCGAGTTGTATGATGTTAATTGTGCGTATGATTGTGTGAATTGTGTGTGTGGAAAAGAGTGCAATTCTAATTCTAGCTGTCTTGTCGTCGTCCATGTTCAAATGTCAGTCTCCATTACACGACCCTTCTCACCAACCTCTTAAGATGACAACTAATTACAGCCTGCAGCTCTTTCCGCTTTGTACTCACACAGCATCCACCGGAGGAAGTGACAGATGTGAGGAAAGCATGACGCCGTCCATTGTCACTTAGACTCTAATTGCCTCCTCCGCTTTCCCTCTCTTCCGTCTCATTCTTCATGTCGTACTTGGAATGCAATTAGCTTCCACATCTTGAACTAGCTTTATATTGCCTCCTTTTTGTGTGTGTCCAATGACCTCACGCGTTTTTGTGCTTTTTCCTCTTCCTTGTTTTTTATATATGTAATATTTCACCTTCCACCTACGCTTTGTTGACTACACAATGCGTTATTATAGTTAAATTGCGCACGTTCACTAATACTACAATAGTTGATCCTCCAACTGGGATTATACTTTTTCATGCCAGGTACGAGATAAACAGTCAATACAAAACTACATTATTAGATAGTACAGTTGAGGACGTTGAGAAAATAGTTTTTTCCGATTACTTTTTTCTTACGGCATGATTGCGTCTCGGTGGTTTTGCGATAAATTGTTCATCATATGGTTGTGGATGGAGAACTCGTCGGTTTTTTTGGTCATCATCATGACTATTGTGTCAAAAAGTCGTTGGTGTTGTGTTGCTGTTTCAAGACTCATTTCGGAGCAACAGATGCGGGAAGCAGGGAGTGAGGACGTTTTGCGGTAGTTCCCTGGTGAGATTACACAAGGACTAGTGTAAGGAGACCAAAAGACACGACGACGGTGTAGTGTGGCAGTTACGGCCATTGCGTGGAGTCTCAGCGGACGTAAATCTGGACGTTGATGGTGTCCTCAAAACCCTCCGCGACGGTTATTCGGCACATTAAGTGTCTCACAAGATATCTTTTAATATTTTACTTGTGTCTTGTCCTTGTCTTCAGTCTTGGATCCTGGGGCTCCAAAAACCGAGCTTTTCCTTTTATACATTTCATGTTTTAGTTGCATTACTTACGACAATGATTACACGGCTTCTTTAATATGCGCCGTGGACCCTAGCGAAATGACTTTGTCTCCTCTACACATTCCCATATTAATGCCATGGTCCACAGACGTTTTGTCACGGTGAGTTTCCGAATATTCGAACAACCCATTCTTTCCTCTGCAATTAAACATGGTTAACGATGAGCGTTTGTGATCCGTACATTATTATTACCACTAAAATCGGTCGGTCCTTGGTTGTTATTGTTATATTACTGAATATTAAAGAAAATATATGTGATTTACATGATTTGATTTTAATGTGAGCGTCATTTCATACAAACTTATACGATCCCTTTTTTTGTGATACTGCGATTTGTTATTTTTGTTAAACATTACCAAGGTATTTGTAAATAAATGGTGACTAAACGTGAAAAACCATGGAAATAGAGACACTAGGGATTACTTTTCTGTGAAAGTGAAAGTAAAAGTGAGGTGACGGAGAAAATGTATATGACACGACATTACTTTTAAAATAGGCCAATCGAGCAGTTGTTGGTGTCACGTTGAAGATGCACTTAAAGTGATGGTGAGTTAAGAGAAAGGTGTGAGCTCATTCATGACCATTCCTTTAGAGCATCGTGAAGAGTAAGTCAACACGGCAATGTTTCCCTGCAGAGCTCTTTGTCCTGCCAACCTGTCGACTTTACTCTATAAATTGCTAAAGTTGCTGGTCATGAGTATATGTACATATGCTGTGTACTTTAAAGAAAGAGAAAGTGCGCTGTGTGCCCAGCTGCATCCGGAGTTATGATGACTCCTATTATTTACCAAGGTACAGCATTTAATTCTCAAGGGAGAAGTGCAATCCTAGGTGACTCGTCCTGGTGAAAGACAGGCCACAGACCGTTGGCCAAAAGGCACTGCTACTCCTTGCTTGCTTAGCGAACGGTTGGTCCACCGACTTGAGAGACAATAAATCTCAACAATTTATGGTGCGTGAGTATATGTCCACGAAGGTGGCCGTGAAAGGGCTGCTTGGTGTGTTTGCTCCAGGTGTCTCATTAGAGTCGACGATATTTACAACCAAGTGGTTGTAGTATAATGGGTAACAAGGGAGGCGGAAGAAGTGGAAAGAGAGCCTTTTTGTCCTCCAGTATTGCAGTCACTCCTGACGACGACCATGCACTGCTTTCTTCCATTATTGTTTCCAATGCTTTGTGTACACACAGACACTTGGGAGCACCCGCCTCTTCTACCCAAAACCTCATTCTGAATTAATATCCTCGCACTCTCTGGTTTTGCTCCCCTCCTCCTTCTTTTCTCATAATCTACCTGATTTCATAAACTTGCTTTCATAAATCACAACACGAAGAGCAAATATCATTTCACGTGCACAACCGCTTTCATTTCCCTATTCGTTGCCATACCAAAATCTTACCTTCAGTCGTCACTCGTACCTTCGTGTTTTCAACATTTCAACCTTTCTCTCAAAAATTTTCTTCTTTCTCTTTCTCTTTCTCGTTTTCTTTCACTCAATGATATCTTCTCCTTGGAGTACTATATTTGCCCTTGAACACTACAAACTTGCAGTTCGGTAATATATATAAACCACCACCTTCGTGCTCCTCATTGGATTTCTATATTTCTCTCAGTATTCTTGACGTGCGAAAAGAACTATGCTTTTGCCCAGCAGGAGATCGCACCTAATGAATGTCGACGAAGAAAAGCCCCGCTGTTTCTACATCACCACTGAGTATGATGAAATTTAATCTCGTTCCCCTCTCGTACGCTACCAAATCTCAACTTTCCCTATTACCCAACCTTACCTCGTAGTAGCACATAGTACGCAGTAGTTTCCTACAATTTTACATTATCATCATCATTTTCAGTGAAGACGAAAGACTGGATATCTTTACCCAACTTGGGTCTTTCTTAGCCGAAGAAGCAATTTAATATTAAGAATACCAATGACGAATTGGAAAACGGGCGTAAATTTAGGGAGCAGTCATGATCCGGACTATTTTGAAAGGGTATTTCATGAGGATCATAAGTACCGGCATTTATTACGCGTGTGTTTTGAAGCAAATGTAAAATGGAATTGGATCTGTGGATGGTAGGAGGAGGTCACGCACAGGAAATGAGAGCACCTTAGAAGAAAAGGCATGAGAGGAGAAGCGGTGAGGACGTTTGCAATGAGAGGGGACATATGGACTGGAAATAATGGGAGGAAATGCAGAGCGGACTTCATCTGAAGAGTCGTTTCTACACTTTACGACGGCAATCATTCACTTTTGCTTGTAGTAATGTAAAAGTCTCACACTCGCACTCTTCCAGAAAAGAAAAGAAGTACGTTATAGGTATTACATTGAGCTTGGTTAGTCCATGTAAAATTTACGTCTCCAAAACTCCGTCTCTGACTCCGCACGGTTCACCGATCCTATCGCCAAGTCTCCGTTTTATGTACCGTTGAGCGATCTGTTTAGCTCCTTTACTAATGGTTCTTGTACTACATCCACATTTGCAGTGCAATTAGGTTGGAACGGCAGTCTCTACGCTTCGACACACAGGAGAAAGTGCCTCGAGTCAACACCAACTCGGGGTTGCAACCTTTTTCTCCGGTTTTCTTTCCTGTAGTCCCTCCACCTAATTTCCTTTAGATTGGCCGTCGTATTATGAGGTAAGAAGACTCGGGACCTCATCATGTTACCTTTCCCTTTCCGTTTCCATTTCCCTTGAGGCGATTGCGAAAACCATGTCAGGATGGACACATTCGTTTGGCAACAGCGGCAATGTGGTATGATGATACTTGTCCTACGTACAATCCATTGGTTACATTATAGTACACGTTTCAAGTAATATATGTAGTATAGTGCTACTATTTTAGTCGTAGAAGAACACAAAGAGAGGCTTTCTTTGTCTTCTTAGAGTACGTGAACTTCCATTGGCAATGGAGTCGACGAAGGAATTCCAATCTCATCCATACTAATGGACAATTACCGGTGAGCCTACGCCCCGATGTAAATGAACCTAACCATGTTCGGAGCTTATTGCCAACAACCCGGCTTGTTAGGGCACGTTGCCATTTCCCAAAGGCAGAGACACACGTGGTCGTAGGACAGAATGACTAAACCGATTCAACCCTACTTAGATGAATAAACATGGGCAAGTTGGCCACTTAGAAAGGAATTCGTGTGAGTTTTATACAAGACTGCCGTCCCTTTGCCAAAAATTCTGCACGGTGCTGCAAAAAAAACGAATAAGTGGATACGATGTGATTTACCAGTAGATGAAACCTGAGCTTTTTTGGAATCGCATGACTGCATTTCTCACGTTACAAAAAAGCCCGTTTGGCACGAAAAGTTTGTTGAGCTGTTGAGCAGGTAAGACCATTTGGTATTCTTGCTGTCTCTGGGTGCAAATGAGAATGAATTTTTCATCTAGCGAAAGTGCTCACAACTGAATGAATTCCATTCCACTTGGAGGCTCCTTTGAATGCTAACCAGTCTTTGTCAAATTGACAGTGCGATGTGCAACTCAGGTATAATAACAAAACACTTTTGCGATGAGTCTATCTCCAATCTTATCTTCTTTGACTACTATACGCAGACATTCCTCCTCTCCCAAACATTATTTCCAAGGCTCGCAAGAATAGTTCAATCTCATTACATGAAACGTTAAGCAGAACTATACAACTGACCTTCTTTTCCACTTTCCTTTTCAAAATTCTTGTGAATTACACATCAAATATGCTTTAATTTTCTCCCAGAAACAACATCCATTTGGCAACAACATGAATTCAACCTGGACGTAGTCTATGGGCTAACTACTAACATTATACGTGAAGGTAAACTCTACTGTGGACCTATTCTTTTCTAGATCCATTCGCAGGCCTCACTTTTAGCGATTATCCTTTAAGTGAACCATCACTCCCATCTGTACTCTCGTTTTCACACAAATTGGCTGCTCTCTGTTCACCTCTGGTGAAAGTAGTTGGACAGATATGAAAGAGAAAGTGCCACAAGGAGCAGCAGCATCGTGCAATGTTGATGCAAGAAGCAGGAATCAACCAGAAATGAGCTCTCGTCTCAACTCACTCACTGATCCTGTAGTATAGTAAACCTAAAGTAAAACACACTATAAAGCCCAAATAAATATCTCGTTGGTCTCAAAGAATTTTTTGTTTTTATAATACCGTCCTATCAATGTGATGCGAACAACATTCGTTTGATCAGAATTTTGTCTGCAAATCAACTTTTAATCTAACTGTGCATGCATGTATACTCAGTTATATGTTTTTGGAGAGTCTTTCCGAGACCTTTCGCAACAACCTTACGTAACATCAGATCTGTTTTTGAACTCGTTGTTTGTTTGTCCATCTCCGAACATCATAACAATCTTCAGTGTATCTTGTAGCTGTCAAATACCAATGGTTTATTGCATTTATTCCGATAACACAATGACCTTGGAACTTAATATCTTTATTTTCATTGCGTACACATTGAACTTGTGAAAAATGTAAGAACCAGAATTTTCACGGAATTTTAAAACTTGTTGTGCTAGAGACAACTCAAATATTTGATCATCCATCGGAAATTGTCTAGACTATGACATTAATGTGAATGACGCACGCAGTTTTTGAAGATAGTAGTATTATGATAAATAAGACGCTTTTAGCTTGAAGTGCACTACATCATTCATTCATGTGCAACGTTAGCGAGCTATAAAAAAAGTAGTACATATTACATAAAAGTTCAAGGCAAGAATCAGCCATAGTATTTAATGAAACAAGTTAGAAAACAAGATGCCAGACTTTCACAGCGAGCCTTTATATAAAAAAAAGTTTTAAGTCATGATCTGTTAGTTACACATTGTCAAACATGGAATTGTTTATAAACGACTCATGGGAAAAAGCTGTTTTCATCGAAGCACAGATAGGAGTAGGAAATGTAGGAATCGGAACACGTGATCGCCATGCAAGTAGACAATTCGTGGGACATGTAAACGTTCCTTTGAAGGAAACTCTGACATGAAATGAGAAAAGAAGTATAGTCGTATAGTGGTATAGTATGAAAGGACATGATTTTGTTTCAATTTGAAAACTAGACTTTTGCTAATGAACAAAACAGAAGCGTAGTTATAATGGAGTGGGATCCATTTTTAAGCACCTTGACGTCCAAGCCGAAAGCATTAATCGAAAACATCGCTCAGAAGTGCTCTTTACTAGGACTTTTGGAGCTCGATGTTCATAGTTAAGCTTCTGTGTCCTGATTTCGAGGTAAAAGGAAGAACCTTGTCGAAAAACATTAATCCTAAAAATTTCCTACTTCGCCGGGCCGTCAAGTCGCGTCCTTAGCTCTGGAAACTACGACTGAATTGCTTCTGTTTACGTCTGTTCAAGTCAGGCAGCATTTTAAAAAATACACTTGTTTGTAAACATTTATTTCTGCCACAGGTCATTTGATATTACGAAACAGTATGAATATAAATGAACGATACATGCAGTAATTAAAGATACCAAACTTTTTTCACGATCATGACTCAATGTTCCCTACGTTACAACGTACAATTCAACAAGGTTCCGTACTTTGACTACATTAAATCCATGATTACTTTACAATTTGTGTACTTTTTAGCAACTTTGCATGGAATGGAAACACTGCTAATTGAGAAAGTACGAACCCTTGATGATTTGTAAGTTGTAGAGTAGGGAACATTGAGTCATGATCTTGACCTCGTTTTGCAAGAATAAACTCTAACTCATGTTATATAATCAATTTAAAGGTATATATTATTTATGTGCACAATGCATTTTGGGCTTCAAGATGAATGTCAGCAGAGAAAAACATGCATATTAGAGTTACAATGAAAAGGTCGAGGCTAGGAGAACCTAATACAACACAACTCGATTTGGCTCTCCGAAGGCAAGAAGTAACCTAGGAAGAGATGAAACTTCTGTACAGCTTTTCGTTCGAGTGGGAGTAAGTAAAGTATGCATACAGTATGAATGACTGACGTAACAGTGACAGTTTTAATGCATACAGAATGTAATCGAGAATCTCCTTCTTGTGATATATAAAAGAATTTTATGTAAAGTTGTATACGAGTCTACTGACTCGCATTTGACCTTACAGATTATAAAACTTGAAAAGTGTCGGCAATCTGAAACATACAGTCTGCTTATGCAATTGGACAAACCACCTTTCAAAACGGATAACGTGACGAGACAGCTCTATAGATTTTTGTTATGGTGTGAGGAGGCATTGATACAGCACGAAGAATAGGAGAGCGGAGCCGGGAAATCAGGAATCACGTCAGCTAACGCTAACAGTAACATTACTTTGTCTGTTGAGAAAGTTTATCTGTGTCCTATGTGTTTTAGAAGTAGTTCAGGAGCTGAGTGTAACAAGGAAATAAATACAGAGTCTTTTCCTTTTTCCTGAATCAACTCGAACCAGTGAAAAAATCCCGAATTCGGTCTTTTTTATCCTGATTTCGTTCTCATTGCTTTGTGACACAAGACGACCACCGGATATCCAATTACCTACTGCTTGGATACTACGACGTTAACCTATTGTCCTTAATTGCATCTTACTATTTCTTCATTCTGTCTTCCGCAAATCCCGTACTCGCCACGCTCAGAGTTACTACTACAAATTGGATGTATGTAAAATATCCTAATAACATTAATCATTTCCACAAGATGTAGTCGGGAATCAAGATCAACAACAAAGATGCGTTAAGACATGTCGTCTCAAAAAGTCTGCATTGTAAGGAAACGATTTTTTATATATTATATAGTATCGTAATTTACGTAACGTATAATATTACATTTACGTCCCTGTTACCTGGAACACGGAAGAGGACTCACTTTCGTACCACAAAAACAATACTGGCCTAGCACGTGAAAAATAAACTGATATTACATGTAGTTCTAACTTGTTGCTACAACATGTTACCTATATGATATAAAATATAACATATAAGTTATTGTTATTGTTTATGATTATGGTCACGTTGGATGATACAGGAGAGAGACAAGAAAGTGCGAGAGAGCACATACGAACAGGGGAAAGAGAAAGAGAGCTCAAGTATCCATACTTACGGTATCATATTACACATAGCGACCACACCACGATAATCATCCGCACTTCACAAGATGAAATTTTGGTATGACTTTAATTCACCTTTTTGGGTTTCACGACCTTAGTATGGTACCTTAGCCTTGCCTTTTTGGAAATCAAAGATTTTCCTTCTCGGCTATTGGAACTTGGAACGATTTCCCCAAAAATGTCCAAAACTCCGTCAGCTATGAAAAAGTTAGAGGTGGATTTTTTTGTCCATCTCATTCTAAATCCTTTCCTGTTTATATGTCAAGCTGAGACGCACTAATGCTTGTATATTCTCCGGGAGTAAACAACATCTTCTGTGGAAAGTTTGCGTGCAATACGTGTTAACCTTGAATCGTGACGAAATTATCAATTTTTCTTATGTATTTATGCTCCCTGAATAAGGTCAAGATTACTTAACAATGTAATACAGTTTCTGCTTGGCATTTGACAATTTCAAATGAACCATCATCACTGCATAATGAATAATGAATGAATGTCAATGGATGTGAGGGAAAGACGCTGGAGACATTAGAATTGAACGAATTTAGTTACCTCCAGTAGCATAGAGGCAATAAGCGGAAATTCAAAGGAGACCTGCTTTGATGATGATGAAGAATTTTCTGGTCGAACGCCAAGGCGGGATCTGAAGCCAGAACTAAAATGAACGAAACTGTACATGTGGTTTAAGACAATGTGCAGCATTGACACAATAGGAACAATAATGAAGAGTATTATTATTTATTGAAATTAAATAGTTTACGTGCAGCAAACTTGAATACTGTATTCGGAACAATGTTTCGGAAAAGTTAAAGAGAAATAGAGCCTGGAAATACGTATTTGCTTTTGGACATTTTGAAGCCTGTATGTAGCTCAGGCTCAGAGGTCCTAATATAGTTCTAGTGTTTCTTTGTTGTGACCACATGAATGCGACATAATGGCGGTTACCAACAAGGCAAAATAATTGATGTAAAGTTCTCAGAAACCGAAATCCAGACAAAGAAACAGCCACGCGTTCGCTTTCCTTTTGTGTTTTTTCATGCATTTAGCAGTCATTTGCATTATTGCAGTATTTATTAGTACATGGGCTGTGTCAAAATGTGCATAGGCTTCCAAAATAGTCAGACGAGGTCATTGCAAAGCGGTTCGGGAATTTTTGAACCAAGATTTCATGTCTGTTAGCGACATTTTAGATTATTTTCTGTGTCGATTCCGTTGTAGCACTAGACAAACGTTGAAACGATATGACGTGCCGGAGAACAAGTAATTACGAGTGCGTTTTTGCATAAACTACTTCACAGTGCAAAGATATATAAAGTCAAAACGTGAACAGACAGAAAAGTAAGTGAAACTGACTTTTTCACACTTCAGCGCACATGACTAGGTACATAATTTCTATTTTTTATTGTTTCGTCCTACGAGTGAAAGGAAATGTCACGAAGAGTTATTTTGCAGTTCTTTGCTTTATAATACTGAGGACGTATGAAATAAATTGAAAAAGAGAGAAAACTTTGGTTTCAGTAGTTTGCAAAGGAGGCATGAATGAAGTGGTAGAAAAAAAGAGAAATATACATTATGCAAAGCACGCGAAAAGTGTCAGAATCCACACGAGAGCTCTCTTAGGAGTGAAGCAACGTGAGCGCACGCATTGTGCCTCAGAGAAAGGAGAGAAAGAAGAGAGGATGTGGGAGAGACAGTTTTGTTTAAAATCCCATTTTACAGGGAATTCTAATACTTTTTGCGACAAAGTGTAAGGTGTTGATCATATGACATAGACAGAGTAGCAGGAATCTTTTTGACTCACAGTGTACTTTTGAATTTTGTATGAAGTGAAAGAGTCTGCAAAGAGATTACGTGATAGTTTGAGTGTAAAAATGTGGACTGTAGAACCGGACAACCGGATCAAATTACTCACTCAACTAAGCGTACAGTAAATGTTTTAAAAGTGAAAAGTAATGTTGAAGAAGGTTCATCTCCAAAGTAAGTTTCGTAGGTCATGTTGTTCTCCTTTGACAGGGTCATAGGTGATAAGAGACAACAGAATTGAGGTCTCTCTCTCCTCATCTTCTACTATTCGCACGAGACTGCGTATACGAAACCAGGGAGCAGAAAGTTTTTCGTAGACGACTTCAGGGAAACGTGTGTCTCACAAGTAGAATGGATGCTATAATTTTTCGCTAGTTTGCGTCACTCCTTGCACGTAGTAGTAAAGAACAGTTTGGGGTAACCCGACTCTTAAGCTTGTCAAGCATTTCAACTCAACTTCTTCTCCTTGTCATTCCATACCCGCATTTCGGAAAATCATCATCAAACAGACAGCTCGCATAAAAATTTCGTATATTCTGTACGTTACGAAAGTATTTTAGTTCTCTTAAACCCATTTCAAAAAGCCCCAAAAGAAGAAAGTATACTCTCGTCTCTCTCTCTCTCTCATCATTGCAACCACTTGCAACTGACTCCATCAAAATTTCAAGGTAACTTCTCGAGCTCTGAAATACCTTTTCAATTCCATGAAATTTTGTTCCTCTTCGGTTCTTGCACTTCAACATCTTGCATTCTGCCTTATAGCCTATCGTATTACCTGTCCTCTTTAGATTTTAAATGCAGCACAATAATTTTTTGAGCTTTTACGCTCTTGCCCGTAATAGCATACCGTCAATTATCATTTATTCATCACATTGCAGTATCGCATTCCGTGAGCGAGGTCGTAAATGTTGAGAAAGTTGCGAACAAGGTTTCATACTATGAAATAAACTGTTTACATGTTTACGGTTGCATAATACATGCTACAATCCAACCTTCAGTTTCAGATTGCATGCATTGTTTGTATTTGCTAATTGCAATATGCGCCAAAAAGCCGTATGTCAAAAGACGTAGAGTATGCTGGTATACATATGTAATGTAGTTTTAAACTTTGATTTTATATTTGAACTGGTAAAGATAGAAGTTTTCGTTGCTCCTCATCAGATGCAGCTTGATATTTACTTTAGTTCAAATTAGAAACTCTGGATTTATGTAACTGTAACATTTGTCATTTTATTGTTTGACATTGTACACTGTTTGTGAAACATTAAATTCAGTTAATCGTTCAGTAGCAAGTAGTTTCTTTTTGAAAAACTGACAGAGTATGCGACGCATATATTGTTATAATGGATCATTTATAGGTATTCATTCTCTGAGCAGTCGATTTTGAGACCAACGTCTACAAAGAGACAGTTCAGCACGTACAAAACTCGACTCCTCTTCCTTGCAGAATCTCATCTATGAAAAGATTCTGCAAATTACAATGGCTTCATCTGCTCCGTCAAGCTCTGCTCTTCAGTCACCATTCACTCTCTCAACTGGACCCAATTTCACCAACTTCTCTCAGTACAATGGGCAACAGGACATTTCTTATCCGGATTTCAGTCAGGTACGAACATAACGAAATGCCAAATGCGTCGTTTTTCCTTTTGACTTTGACACAATACGATTCTTTTTTTTCTTTTAACCCTCTGAATACGTTCTATGTATTTCTAATGCACGATTCAAAAGTACAAAAAGTCTTATTTAGAAATTCTTTTCTGCGTTCACGTAGTACACGAGCTTAACTTGAAACTTTATTTTTTTCCTACTTCGTAAAATTGTACAAAAGGACTGGAATAAAAACTCTACAATATGCTAGTGGACGTCATTAGTATCAAGGATTTGGATTTGAAAGTTTGTTACTCCAGTTGCATGGGAGAAGCAAAGCACTAATATTGTAATATTGTAATTGGGTACTGGAGTTTTTAGCATAAAGAGTAATAATGTACTATTTCGTATCTGAAAAGCAGGCAAAGAAAGTTCTCATTATATCATTTTATACAGGAGACGACACAACGTCATCCGAGCTGATATTGTAAATTTGAGACTTTTCATCAGAAATGCTTTCATAAATGAAACATCACAAACATTGTAGGAGGTAGGAGCTAAGCCGGATTTCCCCAATAACAAATTGTATTGGGGACGTTTTACCACTTTCATAATTCATCAGCTCTTCTTCCTTTGAAGTATTTAATAATTCAGTTAGATTACGTTGTAGTAAACGTACTAAATAAACCTGTATACCTGGATAAAACGAGTAATGGTTATGTAATGCTGAAGCTTGCTTATTTAGCCTCTAAGTAGACAGAAAGAAGTACCTGTTGACATCTTCTCGGGTAATCTTCTCGTAACAGGTTATGGTTTAGTGCCATGTTCGTAACACAGCAGAATTCCACGTTTGCCGCAGTGCCCGTGCTCATCAGAGCTTGAATTTCTTTCATGGGACACATTTTCATTTCATTTTAGAGCCCTTGAAAGCTGATGTGTCTATATTATTATATTTTGGTGTAATATGGAACTAATATGGCGTACGATATAACCATATATAATATACTATATTCATATATAATAACATTACTTAGATCCCAATACAAAGAATTAGTAGTGATGCAGTAAAATGGATGGAACCAGTATCATAGATGACTTAAATCGAATTATGATACTGTTGGAAACCATGACTTCTTCGTAGTTCAGGTGTCTTTGTAACGGAATGGAGGTTTGATATTAAACTACGGGTTTCATCAAGTATCAATATCAGGTTGTCACATGTCACACAGGCATACAGACTACAGACATTCTTATAGCAAGCTTCTCTGCTCATCAAATCATCATCATGTCTGCAAGTTTACATTCTAGTTTAGTGGAAATTTACAAAATCCTACGAAAGCGCACATGGTTAGGTTCAGCCTTGAGGGTTTGAAAATAATTAGTGATACACTGTACGTTTTTACAACTACTATGTAGTACCTTATATTATGATAAATAACCCAGCCATTCTTTGTGTTCTAAAAAGCAATTACCACTTCACAACTTTTGTATAGTTCAAAGGAGTACTGATTTCTTTGGAATGTTTTATTATGATTTGCAAAGCGACTAGTAGCATTTGGAATTTTCTTTGGACCTTCATGTTTACAATTTACTGTCAACAGATCCGAATTGTGCGGATGACCTTCGTTGCTTTATTCTTGGTCGAATGTGTTTTGGGAGTACTGGGAAACCTCCTCGTCTGTCTCACGGTTTACAGAAACAAATCGATGCATTCGTCAGTTAATTACTACATTGTCAACTTGGGAGCCTGTGACTTCATCATAGCAGCATTCGTATTACCGATAAAGGTAAGTACCGTGATTTCACGTACGTGTGATACAAAAACGATGTACTCACTCACATGTACATCATGTACCCTCTTTTAAAGTTCACAAAAGCACCTCCGATTCCGATGTACTTACAATTTTATTGAAGGGTTACTTTACTTTCTTAGAATGAACTCAAAACTATTTTCGTACGAAATGAAGAAATTGAATTATCAAAAAGTTTGGATTCAGAAAAAATAAGAGTAATTGAATACTTTCGTCTCAAAAACAGGGGTTCTCGAATTATTCATGTCTACAGTTTGATACGTACAAACTTTTATTTCATAAACCCATTTTTTAAGACCAGTGTAACAGAGTTTTTAGCTTAGGATTTTGTGAAGTTATACGGAGAAATCCAATTACTCAATTGAAATCGATAAAAATCACATTACTGCATTCCTAGAATAAAATATTAAATTCGGAAGTGCTCAGCTTGATGTATAATATTTTAGTAGGATAAGTTTGTTGTAACCGAACGACCCTTGCTTGCGATATAGGAAAACAAGTAACCAAAGATTTTATAAATGGAGAGAGAGCACAGGGTACGGTTGAGAGTTGAGACTTACTGAAACGCTGAGAGAGCTTTATGATTGTTTTTAATACATGTACAAAATTGTAGATACAGAAAATACGTCATCGGGTTCTCAGTAAAAAAAACACCGTCAATACTTTTACGAACTTTTTTCGTGGACAGATCACCTGGAGAACGAAATGACAAAGCATGAAAAAGTAAATGAAGGCATTACTCCGGCATAAGCATAATAGCACTTTGAAGTTAGGAAGCTCTTTGTGCAAATAATCATAGAGAACTTGTTCATGGGATTATTACTTTTCTCCTTTTTCTGCAACTTCAACGGAGATGTTCGGAAAAGTTAATAAAAAAACTAAGCTGAAAAACTGCGTCCTAAAAATGTGAATCCCGAAATTTCGTAAAAGTGAATTATAGGTAAAAGCATAAAGCAAAGAAAAGAGAAATAAGTTTATCTGAGACATTATAATTACGTTGCAAAGCTTCCAACCTGTAGATTGTGAATTGGGTCTTAAAATTTCAAGCAAATTAGCCACTTGATGAGCCACTTACATGTGATTTTTCAGATTTAGTTCGCATCGTTTTAGTACAATTTCCCTTTTGTAATACGAGAAAAAAGTAGCACTATATATGAATGTAGGTATTTCGAATAGGAAAAGTTAGTACTGTACATTGTTATTTGCTTTATCTTATACTAAATAGAAACATTAGTATATTATACAACGCCTGAAAGAAGGACGATGAAAATGAAACGATTAAAGTTGCAAACTTCTTCAACTTTTCGCCTCATTGCCTCATTTGATCTCCCGCTTGTTCTCACGTTCCATTAAGTTATGAAGAAGGCGAAGCGTAGGCATGTTTACATGTTTTGCTCCTGTTTTAAACGAAACTGATAAAGAAAGGTCGTAGTCGTAAACAATCAAGAGTGACATTTCAAAGTTACCTCAGTCGCAAAATCAATAACACTACGAATCTCAGTCAGCGTAACTAAACTACTTCGCACAATTGGATGTTTGTTAATACCAACATTAAACAATGCAATGTAGACTAAAAGTCCGTGTGATTTTCAGGATTTCCTTGGATCGTGTTTCTTGTTTACAGTCTTTACTTTTATTATTTTATAAATAGTCACAAGAGTGACGACAACAATTACGTCAATAGTAGGGTTGTAATTCTGAAATAGTATACAGTAAAAGAATACGTCGCAGAATTTTAATTGGTTTGTATTTTTTTTAATCAAATGAATCAGCTTTTCCAGTTGACGGCTGAAACGAGTATGAACGTAATGAACGATATTTGGTGCACTTCTGTGAGATTCCTGGAAACCGTGGTGGTATTTACAAGCGTTTTCACACTTGTGGCCATCTGCATGGAAAGGTAAAGGCACAAGCTATTCTCTTCCGATAATTACTTTATGTTGGTGTAATAAAATGACAGATGTGCGCTCATTTATAATGATGACAATAAGTTGTGGAGGAAAATGGAAAAGAAAGTTGGTTGCGTCCTGTGTACTGTCTGCTTTGCGTCTACTGAAATGTTGAAAGTCTCTAGGGCTTCTTCTAAGGTGTCCTCGAACTCGAGTATTGTCTTGGGCTTCTTCGAGACTTTCCTCTAATGTTCTCTGGATGGAAAGTTGAAAACAAGGAAAAACCAAGAGTCGGACGGACGAGAGAAAGATTTCGCTAGCTCGAGGCAGCTGAATTTCATAATGAAGTTCAGACTTGATTACCTTTCACATGCAATTAGGTGTTCCTATTCAAAGACTTGACTGCGTCTCCTCTTCCTCTTTGTCTCTTTCGTCTACATAGTACTCCTAACATGTACAGAAACATTAGTCTTCACTTCAGTAATTAGTAACTCCGAACTAAAATTATGAGGTTTTTTGCTTCTCGTTCACAATGGACTTTACGAGCATACCTATCCAGTATTTCGCAAACAAACCAAACTGTAATACGAAATAAAAGCATCAACAAGCTCAATGACGTCAAAAGTTTATAATATTTCTTCCATCTGCAGCAAGCTGTGTCCATTTATGAACCATTGTGCTATATTACCTTAGAAGTTTCTACATTTTCTCCATTCCTGAGAACAGAAACCTTTTTTGCTTGTAAATAAATTGACAGGTCCAAGTACGGCTTTTTTATTCCTGTGCGCCTACATTTTTACAGATACTATGCAGTTGTCTATCCTGTTCACTCAAGAGTCAATCTCACGGATCGACGGGTTCCAAGGGTCCTATTGGCAGTTTGGATGGTCCCAATTATTGTGTCTGCTCCAAATCTCCAAGCAGCGGAGGCAGAACCTGGACAATATTCATCAGATTTTGGAAAAATCACCCGATTGGTGTGCTTTGATAGGTAATTGCATTCAATTATTCATTAAGGATGCATACTACTTAACTTCCTTATCCGGTACAATTCCTGGGAATTTGCAAATAGTGATTTGCAATGCATTGTGCAAATTTGAAAATGACCCAAAATTACATAACCGCCTTGATTATAGAAGCTCCACGTTATTTACTAATGAAAGCCACATTGAGAACTCCTTGTCAGTTTCCAAAAGGGCACAGACGTTAACGCTTGGCATAGATACTACGTAAATTTTGTATGATTATGTTGTAACTTTGACTCATGTTTTTGTTACATATTGCAGATCTTGCCAAATTACATAGCATGCTTGAGTGCTTTTGCAAATATTATTCTCTTTATATGCATGATAGATTTATCCGAATCCTCGCTCCAGGCAGGTGTAGAATTGTTAATGACAAAGTACATGTGCAAGTGTTCAGTTAGAATTCCGGTGCATTTGCAAAGTTGAATTCCATCGTCGTTCATTTGAATTGGTTACTTTTTTCCTTGCGTATGCAGTAATTTTTGTAATTTTTTTATTATCTTTCCTACTATAGTTTTTCAGATGACTTTCGCCGTGGCTACTTCATATTTCTCTTTGTTTTCTTGTACCTGATTCCCCTGATCTTCATTGGAGTAACTTGTTTTTCCATTACGAGAGTGCTGATAAGAAAAATCCCTGTGCAACCCCGCCGAGATCCTCGAGCTATTGCGCTGGAGAAAGGACGACGAAAGGTAATACACAGACTTACACAAAATTGATTGTCAATTGTCATTATGACATTTGTGTTATACTATTGAAATGGGTGTACAAAAGGTGAAAGATTACTTTCCTTTTGTACACGTGACTTCGAACATGAGGACAAAAACATAATTGACATGAACACAGGATGTATATTTAATTGTATGGTCAAGGTGGCCAAGATGGTGCTAGTTATTGTCTTCGCGTTTATTTTCTGTTGGACACCTTACTTCATGGTAACTATCGTCACCCAGCTGCAAACAGAAAACTTTCTTCAGCATGGTCAATATTTCTTTACGATGCTCTGTATAAATCTTCTCTGTTTCACCAACTCTTGTATTAACCCTTTTGTTTACTTCGCCATGAGCGCCAGATTCCGTAAGGTGAGACGTTTTTGTCTTATTTGTCTGTCAAAGCTTCCTTTATATACTTGTTTACCTCCTGTTGTAACCTTCCTTTCAAAACCCGAATTCAAAGCCAAGCAAACCTGTCAATATGTCACAGCAGTCAATAGCTGAAAGGATAAGATAACTCTTCATTCATAAGGATGAGAAAAAGACCGATCACAAAAATTTTGTCTATTCAATTCCTTCCCACATTTGTCTTGTTTCCGACCCACACACTTGTGTCTATAGTCTATGCTGACTTTATGTTCATTGTTACTTTTGTACATTCATACCCTGTTATCTCATTAGTCAGACTGTACAACGTCTGCTTTGTACGAAATTCCTACAATAGCTTTTGTGAATCCCGAAAAATAATGTCATGATTGAAGGACACAATGTGGGTCGTTGTTGTTATTCTTTTACTTTTGTGTGTAGGGATTAATGTCGGTGATGCGATCTCTCACATGTCAACGACGGCGGAACAGATTCAGTCAAATGAGTAGCATGTCAAGTGGGCGAATCAACACGAGCCATCGAAAGTGTAACGGAGGTGGAAATAATGGAAGTGGCAATCAAGTGCACTATCACGGGTCCCATCATCACCACACTCGATTTTGCAATCATGGTGAACTTCCTTGTACTATCAATGTCGGTAACAGGAGCAGAAGCAGCAGCAGTTCTGGAGCAGGAGGTGGTGACACGCGACCCATGTCCAGTCGACATTGTCAACTATCAACCCACACCACTCCTGGTAACATAAAAGTAAAGTACCATCCCCAAATTTCCCATCTTGATGTGTCATTCATGGTTCAGTGAATTTTGTAATGGTAGTTTTCTTTCGGTCCTATCTGTACTAGTTTTTTCGTTGACTTTGCAGTTTGTCGTACTACGTCGCACGTAACATTGAACGGAAATAGTGTATCTGTAGTCAGTAGTAGTTTCTAAAGTATACCCGAGTGTCACAGTAGTACATGTAGTTACATGTTAGAAACAAAGTGTCATGCTATTGAGGTATACTAAATACTATAGTAACTGAAGAGCATTCGATGATATGCGCAACCAATGACCATCAGGAGTTGTGTGTTTCCAGACTATTAATGCACTGTCGTCGTTCGTTCCGCTATAGTTGTGACGCATTGGGGCAATTAGCAAGTTCTGTTTAGGTTTTTGCACAATGCAATAGAAGTATATAGTGTAGACACGAGAGCACGAGGAAGGAGAAAGGTAATGTGTAGTGTGATTAGTTTTTGTGGTCTCACCTGAATGCACACCACTCACATGCGGTCTGAATGTGTATCGTATATAAGTTTGAGTTGAGTGGAGTGAATGCTTTGGTGACCACATTCACTTCATTCCGCTAATGAGCTCTAAATGTCGTGTATGTGTCTTTTGTGTACGTAATAGCACGTAGGTAACATTGTAACATAAGACAAATCAGGTCATGTACTGTACATTACATTGTCTCAAGTGCTTTAATATTGTTATTTCCTTTTTGTTAATTTCTTTTGTAGGACCGACGAGCTTTACATCGTGGGCTTAAAAAAGGAGCACGACATCAACGACTTCAACTTCAAATCAACGATGGTCATAGTCCACTTTGCTGTTCTCAACTTATTCCATTGAGTGAGTTGAGTCAGACGCTCTCCGACTACAGCGATCACAGTCTAACTTTTGAATTTGAAGAATCTACTACCAGCACGACCAGAATCTAAGGTAAACATTGAGAATCAAATCTACGCACTAAATGCGACAACGACAACCACGGCTACGTTACGAGGCTACGACGCGACGTTGAATGACAAAATCGGGAACGTCAAATCCTAATCGATCTTTGAGCAGCTTCACTACTCGATCTCATCAAATATGCGTTCATGTCCCTGCACATTATTACATTATAAAAATTTTACTCATACATTTATTTCAGTCCAAACAACGTAGTATACTTATACTTGCTGTCTTATCCAGCAGACTCGTAGCATTCTGTCTTCCAGAAATATTTTCAATTTAAAAAACACATTATAGAACATTTAATGTAACATATTATATATTATGATAATTATTACTACAATAACAAATGCAAAAACTATTGGTAAAAAAGTAAAAAAAAACGTATACTTACAGCAGTACCTTAATTATTAATGTACCTTATATTCTCCTGAGATATAATACATGGTTCGTCTTTTAGT
Organism: Harlomillsia oculata; assembly: GCA_019776145.1. NCBI lineage: Eukaryota > Metazoa > Arthropoda > Collembola > Entomobryomorpha > Oncopoduridae > Harlomillsia > Harlomillsia oculata. Next base: position 18,688 of record JABASF010000258.1, on the reverse strand, counting down.
CATAAAAATGTAAAAACCCGTATGAAATATCCAGTATGGATCTCTCAATCTTGGGGCTATTTGTTAACAGTAAAAAAAACATGTAAAATAGTTTGTAAAATTTCACTGTTTTCAATGTTTAAGAAATATTCAATCACGGCATCATAATCATAATCATCCAGAGATGAAAGAAACTCAAAAATCGCACATTAATTGAAAACAAAGAATTACTGATATAGGATATTTACCTAAGTCCATAAAATAGTTAGTCCATAATAATGTAAAACAAGTAAATGCACTTTGTTATATGCTGTATGTCTGTGTAATGTATCGATTGCATAAGTTTGTGCACACTAGAAAGTTTAATGTAGAATTTATTGTAGAACATGTTAAATTGACACTTTAAAAAAAGAATCGAGGACTGAAAATGCTTTTATAAGTATACAAATACAATGTGAAATCATCGTTCCATTTTCGATCGCTTGTATCAAAATTTACTCTTTGCTTTTGGTGTCATAGTCATAGGATAGGAATCGTATGAAAAATGAAGAACCTTTCGCAACATCTTCTTGCTTTGAAGTAACTACCGTGCAGTATGGAACGATATTTTTTGAAAAAGCGAAGACTGTATTAAAACGTTACAGGAAATGTTTACTAAACGTTTTGTTTTACGAATTAAGATTACAATGTTCTTTAGGACGTCACTTGCTGACCTGATTTCATGGACTGTGAGATGCTATGCGACGTGAAACTGTAGAATTGAAAGTTAGTTTTCGAACATATGAACTGACAAGTCATTTAGTGTTTGATATTAGTATATTAGTATGCAACGAATATGCTAATGAGTTGTGCTGTAACTAAAGTCATATTAATTAATACTTTAAAGTTAAAAGCTGTACTTATATAACATTATAAATTGTCGTTAAGTTGCAAATTTAGAATTATGCATTCGTGATTGATTCTCGACCTTACTGTCTGTAAATAAATTTTATTTGTAGTTAATGCATCGCTTAAACACAATCATTGAGTAGTGAAATTGCATTAAAGAAATTACTTTTGCATAGTGATGGTGTACATAATCTTTCACTTGACGAGACTTTGCTTGTGTACCTGAGAACCATTAAAACTACTAATGAATACCATTAGAAATATATGAGTCAACAAAATCCGTTCATCAAAATGTGGAAGAAATGCGTTCTCATTCGTGAATAATTCCAATAGGAAGAGATAGAAAAGTAAGCAGACGCAGTCGTCGGTCTGTCTTCAGTATCTTTGCAGTGTGTACATATGCGTACATATGAGGAGGAGATGAGGATACGGTATTATAGAAGTTAGGACGTTGTGGAAGCCCGAAGAAAACGAGACTATGGAGCAGACTGAAACTACCCGGTTATTTACACTCCCTCAAAAGTTACTTGGGAGTCAGTCGGTTTGCCAACCGACACGACGCTGTGTTCCTGCCTCAGATTCTCTGTTCCGTGTCAGTTGGTCAACAGTCTTTCTCCGGTAACTTTACAATCTTGCACTGTCGTGTCTCGTCAGTCGTATCCTACAAGTTAATACAACACGCTTCTAAACTAAAAGCAAAGATAAAAATTATTTCGTCGTGTCTCCGATAATCTCCTTTGGATTTATTATACTTTAGCGTTTTTTCTGGATATATTATTTGACCTTCATTGGAAATTGGAACGAACAATAATAATTCAATAACTTTTCAAATCGTAATTTAGATTAAAATAGTTTGAGTGAAAAGTGGCACTTGCTACGAATGAGATCATTGAAGTTTGAACTTACAATTCATAATATGGGGTTAAACGACAACGTAGCATCTTCGCTCCCTGCGTATGAATTAGAAATGGAAGAAGAGAACGATGGAAACTTAACCACTTTCTCCAACAACACCATTGAGATTCACATAGACAGAATCTTGTATCCGGACTACAGCCAAGTAAGTCGAGTTGGTGTTTTCCTTCCTTTCTTTCTATCCATTCATTCATGCATTCCGTAAAATCTAGATATCTGTGATAGTGTTCAAATTGTACATGATACTGACTGTAAACAACTGCAACTTTCAAAAAATAATGCTACGTGTAGTGATGACGTCAATGTAGTGCACATAAAAATATGATTTCAATTGAATGTGTAGGAGTAGGAGCAGGAATAGGAGTCAGTAGTCACACTGTTTCTGTGGTATAATATCTTTTACGTAACCCGAAAAGTGGGTAGGCTTCAAGGCTTTCTTTTTTATTGTTACACAACAGAGTACCTTTGCCAATGGGAAATTAGTAGTATAGTGTTTCATGTTTCTTTATAGCTTGAAGCACTACTTGGGTACGGCTTGGTGTTATGTACAAAAAATGGGTAAAGTGGACAAATCTCATTTCAGCAGAGCTGAACCTAGTGACTCTCAGGAGAAAACCGAGCTTTTCCATGCTGTTTTCACTGCAGCAATTAAATTATAATATTTTAATAATAACAAGATGTCTTACGAAACAATGAATAGAGCTATATGGATTTCCAACGACTCTAAAAGAGACGTTTTTAAATGTACAATGTACAAGCATGTATCAGTTTAAATGAATTTAAATGAACCTTACTGCACCATTTCAGATTCCAGAGATCCGATCCATCTTTGTGGTCTTATTTCTGATTGAGTGCGTCCTGGGAATTCTTGGTAACATTTTCGTGTGTGTCACTGTTTGGCGCAACAAGGTCATGCACTCCCCTGTGAATTATTATATTGTTAACTTGGGCGTATGCGACTTTCTTGTGGGTGCTTTCGTCCTTCCTGTCAAGGTAATATATATTAGAAGAATTCAATCTAATTTCTTGTTCGCTTTTGATACTGGATGGATACATTCTCTTCTTTTCAACTTCTATTGCCTTGATTTTCCACGAAGTTCCTCTTGCTTTGTGATTGTGTTATCGCTGGAAGCGTAGGTGTGTAAAAGAGCCATAGGAAAACACGGGAACTTCGATATCGTTCAATCAAGGGGAAAGTTATTTTGTTAGAAACTTGAAAGAAAGTAAGATACAAAAATCAAAAACATCCTATCGTTCATACGCTGCTGCTTATGTTGAGGTACAGGTAAAGCGATAACTCCATTTCGGCTTGCTGCACGTGAATGCGGTAGAAAGAAACCTTTTAAATCTTTGTCATTTATTTTTTACTCTCGAATTATATTATTGTTTGTAGTACAATATTTGTTCAGAGAGTGCTTTTGATTCATGCAGACTCTTTGAACTCATACTTCCATAAAAAAATCTTTCATATTATATACCATATTTGCAACACGTGTGCAGAACAAAACAAAGTGCTAAAAAATTACATTTTGGCGTTTTCATTTTTCTCTAATGTGCTCAACGTTGAATACGACAGTACAACAAAGACTAAATATATATCATAGGTATAATAGATAGTGTAATAGAGATGGAAAGTTATAGTAGAAAAGACAGAGTTTTTGCAAAGTGTAGCAATAAAACTAATCAAAAAGAAAAAGTGAGAACTTTTGGTGGTTTCCAGTTGGGTGGGAAAAATGTCATTTTCCACTATAAATTAATTCGTTTCTTTGTAGCTATTTGAGTTGGTGGCGGATGCAGAAATGAATATGCTGAATGATCGCCTGTGCACGGCCGTTCGGTTCCTAGAATCAATTGTCGTGTTTGCAAGCGTCTTGACTTTGGTGGCAATTTGTACAGAAAGGTACGTTTACGTTTATATAATAAATAGTAATATAGTAGTACTGTTAATGAAATAGAAATAAGTAATCGTCGTTGTTTTGGCATGAGTGTCCAATCATATTTAATGAGAGTATTGACACCACTATTAAACGTGAGACCATGACGTGTCATGTCATGAATGATAATTGGAATGTAACAGATACTATGCGGTAGTCTATCCGGTTCACTCACGCGTTCATCTGACGGACAATCGAATTCGGAGAGTTCTTCATGCAGTTTGGATCGTCCCTTGTATCGTAGCAGCTCCGACATTGTGGCCAGCGAATGCGACCAAACAGCATTTGTTCTCAGAACTTGGTGAAATTAGACGACTTACTTGCTTTGATGGGTGAGAAACGCTTTGTTCCTGTCAGTCACACACATACACACATATAATATAGAAATCCGACGCATATATATAGACGCAATTAGTTTTTGGTATTTGATGTATCCCATCCGAAACTGTACTAATGTGTTACTTCTTTGGTCTGGCTTTTGTGTCGAAACTGACCCAAAACCCACTGTTCCGGAAACAATAATCCAGTGACACAAGTAACATACTGTTGCAGTTTCTGGTTTTCCTCACGTGCGCTATCATTTGTTTCCAACCAAGCACGCCAAAAAGCCAACTAACCCTATGCTCATTTAAAGGTCCAATTGTGCTAGAGGAAAACCGTTCCATTAGAAGATTAACCCGTCACCCCGTTCCACTTTCCAAGTACCAAATTTTGAACTCATGCATATCTTCACGACGCAAGACTTTCGCAAATAATGTTTCTTAAAGGTCGTAAACCTTTCCTTAAAACTAAAATGCCATTCCCATTCTTCTATTAATTTTTTTTCCACATCTCTTTCTGACAGCAGATTAACGATTTTAAAAGTTCTTGCCTGAATACATTTTCTACTTGCTTGTGCATCTGTGCATGTAACCCAAAACTTACTAGTAACAGAAAGAACGTGGCAAAAATCGTTTGAAAACTAAATGGATTTGTTGCAGATTCTCTGAAGGATTTCGGCGGAATTACTTCATCTTCCTCTTTGTGTTTATGTATTGTATTCCACTTATTTTCATCGGAGTGACTTGCTTGTCCATCACACGGGTCCTTATGAAAAAAATCCCTGTGCAACCCAGCCCGGACCCGAGAACAATCAGTCTGGAACGTGGACGTAGAAAGGTTTGTGAAGCGTGCTTTCTATGTATATCGTTTACTCAGCATCTCAATTCTCAAGTCTCAACAGGCCTAGCTTAAACAGTGAACTTTACGACACACACATCCTATTACATCTTTCTTTTATCGTGCCATTCTTTGCTATGATGTAACATGTCAACAGTTTCAGCTTTATGTCAAGTTACGTTCTCTTCGGTGTGCATTCTGACGTAACTTCCTTTTACATGCATATATTCTGATTTTATACTAAACACATTCCTGAAGATTTAACCGATAAATTGTTCGTATAAGTATAGCATACCATAATGTTCTTGATTGAACTGGATACAGAGTATTACGTAGTCTTTTTGACAAATATTCATCGGCAATAGAATTCATGTGATGTGACATCAGTGACACGTGACTGACGACTCCATTCATTGTAATGGTACATCCTTCACAATTCCAAGAAGGAAAGATTACAAAAGACAAGCCACACACGTAATTTCCCTTGGAAAAGTTATCCCAAGGCCAGGTGAACGCAAATGCGGTGAAGAATAAGATCAAGAAACTTTCCACGGTCATTGTTTCCACTACGATCGAGTTTAAAATTAGTTAGACAGTATAAAGCTGAAATGACATTAGTATTTGTACAAAGAAAAAGATACGAGTAACTTTTCGGATCGATGATGTTAAGTCCAGGACCGCAGGATTTGAAGCTGAAATGGTGAAAGTGAATAGTGGTAGTACAAACGGACCGTTTTCCCTTTGACGTTCTCTTGAAATTGTTCTGCATGGTTTGGCTTCCAAGAGGGTCGTTAAATTACTAGGTATATTTTACTGAAGTAGACAACCAAATAATTCTACTATAGCACGTTACGTACATATATTATTCATTGCCCTTTAAATCACTACATAAAAAATTAGTTCGTGGTTACCCTCAGTTCCAATCAGTTTACAGTACATACTACGAAGGTTACTTTGATTGACACGTCCGTCTGTACACCTTTGGAGTTAATGCTTTTTCATAAATCACTCTTTTCTTTCAGCTGAACCACACACTACTCAAAGCGAACTCAGTCAGTCACATGAGTGACATCCCAATAGCAAAAATGCACATGTAGACAGTATTTCGTACTATTATTTAATCTTTGATGTGAAAAAATATTATTTTACAAAGGACGTATAGAAAGTGTAATTTACATGTGATGATGTGATACATGTGATACAAATATTATAGTATACATTATATCTTTAGTTTTAACCTGCTTTTTTGATTCTGGAGCGTTCCAAAATTTCAATGGTGCATGCTGAGTTTGGAATTGCTGCATGGGAGAAAGCCACACTTTGACCTCAATTGAGTTGTGACTAGACAAATGTTCCCCCGTTTCCTATTGCACATTCAACTGTGGTTACATTTGTCCTGCTTTCTATATAATGCACCCAACTAACCCAGCTTGTTTTCTCTCCTGCCACTAAAACGTCGGATATATAACCTTCCATTAGCAGACAAGTGTTTGCTGAATGAGAGAGTGTTTACTTTTTTTCTATTGCAAAGTAAAGAAACACACGCACTATGGAAAAACGTAGGAAATCTTGTACCAAGTACTACCTACGACAAATCAGACACATCTTCAAGATATACTACTGCAAAATTACTCACAAATTACCAATTACTTCATTCATTATTATCATATGAACAAGTTCTGTAAAGCAATTTGTGCTATAAGTACCGTTCTTATCAAAAGGATAAACTAATGTTGAAGAAACAATGTTTAACTACATAAAACATTTAAATGGAACTGCTTTAAGTCGAAATATCATCCTGTTGAAGTCGGATGAGGTAATGCTTACAGTGCTTGTCAGTACTCCTGTAGATTTTTATGACCTACTTTTGCAAACAAAAAATTGTTGACCTTAAGGCACGTGGCACTCAAAACTACAGGAAGTGATGTTATTCATTATCCCATTTTATAAGTGGTACTATGTCATTATCTCATCTTTCATGTATGTATATAACATATATTTATGTTTCATCCAAGTGAATACCATTAAAGAACTACTCAAAATGTAAGTCACGAGGGATTATTGCATCACAACATCACATGATTTTTGTATCTCAAAGATCCAGCGTGGTAGCGTATTCTTTTAAATTATTGAGTAAGCAATCGAAATCCTGTAAAAGCTTGTCACTACGAATTAAACGGTACAAGACACAGCACGGCATGACGAATTTGACCTTCATATTGATTAATGCAGCGGAAAGGATAGTTCAGGTACGTCACGTTTCACGTATGAAGAAGCGTGAGGAAGGCACTTTTGATCTTTCATTCATGTCGTATTAATTTGTATTTTTATAAGAGCAGCGTTAGGTTTTCATTTTCTATCTTAATGTATAGTTCCTTTGAATTATCATTAAAAGCTTTTAAACCACTTCGCTAAATGCAATTCTACAATTCCTTGCAGAGTACTCCATTACATTTCAAAACAAATGAACGTCGAAATCTGTCAGCCTTATACAGTTTATGCCAACATGAAGTAACTAAGAAATACACAACACGTTGTATTACAATTTCACAATGTTGACAAGGTGGACACACATGTAAACTTACGGTACCCCATGAGACAACACTGAATGTATAGTAGACTTCCATTGAAAACTGTTGTACGAAATAAAAACCTCAATTTAATTTGACAATACTCGAGGGAACATCAATCTTCCAATTCTTCAGTGTGTCCTGACTGTGTTCGCTTTTCTATTCGAAACCAATACTGAGAGTAAACAGAAAAATGTAGCTTACAAAGAACTTTCAGAGACAGGTAAGTAACGCCAAAGCGCACTTGCCCCTATGCACGCAGTAGAAACGTCGGAGAAAGTTTTGGCTTTCCGGAGTTCTATATTACAGTGCCAGAGAAAGTAAACAAAATTAAGGCAACACAAAATTTGCAGAATTTGGTAATGAGATCAAAGATCAATCATGGATTGCAGAAATTTCTGGATTTCTTTTCATCAAAATATTAGGTACTTTCAATTTGGCAATTAACTTATAACTCTGAACTAATGTAGTTTCGTTGTATAATTGGTTACAAAATCAGGTTGCGAAAATGGTATTGGTCATCGTGCTAAGCTTCTTGGTTTGTTGGACTCCGTACTTTGTGGTGTCAATGGTGACGCAGTTGCAGTCTGAAAACTTTCTCCAACACGGCCAATTTTTCTTCACAATGCTTTGCATCAACCTTCTCTGCTTCACCAACTCTTGTGTCAATCCTTTCGTCTACTTTACAATGAGCACACGTTTCCGTAAGGTAAGCTTTCCCAAGTTTATTTCCACAGACTTATAAAAATAATCCTCATTTCTTGGTAGTTTAAAAATAAAAATTCAGATTTCAAGAAAACGGATTTATACTTTCATATATAATCCTTGGTTTCCAAGCACATGATGAATCGCCATTTTAAATAATCTGATTTTCTGTTCAAAGCACGTTTCTCTCCACAACAATAGTTTTCAAGAATATTATACTTCAGCCTTGACCTAAACATAGACTTCCGATTAGAAAATAAGCTCTCGTACATGAAAAGCACCTTTGTGCAGGCTGCGTGTATAGGAATTTTGTGTGTGTACTAATACTAACAATGCTATACGTGGATTTTCATACGAAAACACCTCAACTTCTCAGTAGCGAGAAGCACGGTTACATAATCACATGAAAGTGCTTTATTGTGCATTCTGTATCAACTTCCATCTCAACGGCATAAGATGGAAATTAAGTGATCTGAGAGTGAGTATCAATTCTAATTCAGTATTTATTCTCAAAGTATCCCTGAATATCTCGGATTTTAAGAGAGAGAAAGAAACAGAAAGACAAGGCTTACCGAGAATTTGTGCAAAGAGTTAAAAATACGGTATTGGTTGGGGGTAATGCAAAATGTGCACATACAAAGGCAATGCAAGCTTCAGTAACATAGTATAATACTGAATAGCAGGAACACACACAATATTCTTTGTTTCTCAGAATACAATTATACAATAGAAGGAAAGTACTAGAATGCTTTGAACTGCCTGAAATTAGTGCCATGCATTTTTTGGGTACAATCTGACAAGGCAGAATCGTAACTTTTCGTATTCAGCTTTATTCTACGAAAGAGTGAAAATAAATTCAACTTTGCATTTACATGTTGTAATTTAGTGTTTTAATTGCTTTTCATTCTCCTTTTCTTTGTTTTACATTTCACCTGTTCATAGGGAGATACAACGTTGTGAAAGATAAAAGGCGATTTCCAAAAACTTACATACCTCTTGAAACTAATGTGTGCTATTGTGCACTTATGCTGATTGTACTTCAAATGCATTATGTATGATATTCTACAATGGAGAAATGCTTTGAAAGCAGGAGTACCTTTAAAACATTGTGAGTCATTTACGATTTACCACTGAAACTAAAATTTCGTTTCGTGAAACGTATTCAATCTATTGCTGGTACTTTCCAAGAATCTGTCGAACTTAGCACAATAGCGCACAAAAAGATTCGAGTGATATATAGTCTACTTGACACTGATCATTTCAAAACATGCCTGTTGCTCTACCCATCCCATAATCCAAAATGAAATGTGATTAAATCGACTAAATACTCACATTGCCCCATTTGCGATTCAGTTTCCCAAGTGCAAACATTGGCATAGAAATTCACATTGTTCCTGTTTGTATGTACAGGGTTTCTTGATTGTCTTGAGGTCCATGACTTGTAAGAAGAAAGCACCAAACTACTCAGTTGAGCACAGTATGTCAACTTTACGATGCATGAGTCAAGGAAGATATGTCAATGGTCAAATTCAGCAATCAGTGAGATATCCAAGAGATTGCATGGAACCTCATCGAGGATGCAGCAATGAAGAACGCTCGGATTCCGAGGGCCGAGGAGATGTTATTCGATGTCTCCAAAATTCACAACCACCACCCACTGCAAGTACACCAGGAAGTATTCGGGTAAATACCATTTCGTAAGCTCCACGTGTAGGTTTAGTTTTCCTTTCTGAACGATTCGGAAAACCTTTGAAGTCCTACATACATTATCCGCTTTAACTATTGTGTGGTCGCATGTTAGTTTGATCTGGTAGAACGATAGAAGTATCTTGCACAAGAAAAATTTCAAGAAGGCACTTTCGACGTTTCTCCTGTGGTAGACATAATAAAATGAGGGAAGTACCCATTAGTACATAAATTAATTTTGAACTTTGTCCTTTCATGTACTACAAAATGACACTATAATAAGACATGAGAAGGACTCTAGAATGCCAACGCACAGGCACACACACGACACACGCCACGTCGTCGTGTACAAATATATAAGACACACGGAACAAATACATTTATGTCGTCAGTGAAAGACGTGAGTCAGTAATAATGTTTCTCAAAACTTTATTGAGCTCGTGGTCTCGAGTAATAGCGTTGTATCACTAAACGTTTGGACATTTTCTTTTTTGTCAAAGGTTTAACAAAGAGATTGAGACAAGTTGAGAGATATACGTAATTGTGGTATTTGAGTATTTTGTTGGTTGGTTAAAAAATTAAAAAGATGGTAGTACCTCACTCGACTCCCTCTTATAATAGAGGCCATTACGTCGGTGGCATCTCACTAGAGAGAAGATGACTGACGGGACTGGAACTGTCAACACTGTCAAGCTCGAGACCAACTGCCTCACCTAGAACTATCACATAATGTTTGTGACTTATACATTTTACATGGTAGTAAAGAAACACGTTCGTAGTATTCTCACGTAGTTTGAGCTGAGGAATATAATTTATATAATGTAACCAATTTCCATAAATTATGGGCCAAATGACATCCTGAAGTTCTAGATATATACATATGAATGTATATTATATATTGATATTGCACTAATGCAATACAATAACAGCCTTATTATTGTTATTATACAACCTTTTTGTTCACCAAAAGTTTGATTTTAGTAATTAAATCAGATTCATAGGAATCAACTTATGGAAAAGTGAGTTAATGTATGTACATGATAATTATTAAGAAAAGAGAAAGAAAACGCATTCATTTATTGCAGTGGGGGAGTACTCTTAAACCTGCCATACCGTGGAACTGGAAAGAAAGCAAACCCAATTATGCCCGTAAACCCAATAGATTTAGTTTCCAATAGAAAAGTTAATTAATTACCATTAGTCATTAGGAAGTTCTCAAATTATCTTGCCACTGCACTGTGCAATGTATACTTTAAAAATGTTATCTTGCTGGGCAAAACGTGAAGGGAACAAAATTGCACAGTATGTTGCGTATTTTTCATGCCTTTTCACTTAATTATTGTCATTTACTGCCGATTATTGCTGAATGAAATTGCCAATTTGCATGTTCGTATTGTTTAGATGAAGTCTTAGAATGCACTTCAGGTAAGTGTTTTTAGCACTCACTTATTAATTACTAAAGAGTTACTTAGTTATATATTACAGTTAAATTCCGCTATTATAATAATATTCACGAGTGAAAGTACATAAAAATAAAATATAAAAATACGGGTTTCAACTTCAGGTCCACATGGTTCCAGGGCAAAGTGAGTCCCGATTACGACGCAATCCAACTATTTTACTAGAATTCCATCATTGCGGCAATCCTTCTTGTTGTTCCCAAATGATTCCTTTGGGAGATTTGACTGGATCTGGCACACAAACCTAGAAACCTTGGATGGACAGACTGAAAAACTCAAAATCATTTAATAGAATTGAATTTACGCACAAAGCAACGTTTTTGTCAACCGTTGAAAGAAAGGTTAATGTGCACTTTACGCTGTTCACACACAGAAGTTGTCATGTCAGCTTGTGAAAGCTAATAAAGCGTCATTAAAACGTTATTTTGCGTGCAAAAACTAAAAGAAAAGGACTGACACAAGAGTCACAAGTCTAGTGTCAATGCAAGTGTTATTATTCAGTTAAGTACTCAACTTGTATAGATTTCAGCATGGTACTAACTATGATTATTAGTGTATATAGTTGTATGAGTAAATCTGCCATAAAAACTGTCAGCTTTACGTTGGTGGGAGCTTTCACTGACGACTTCGTATTAGAGCAGTGCACAGAATTAAGCAATTTGTTGTATCTTTCTTGTTTTAAAGGTTGATCACTTAATGTGCTACTGCTAACATTATTCAAACTGTTAAAAAATATTGTAACGGTGCTGTCATGCTGTACAACGTAATTGAAGATTGAAGAAATCACTATCCTGACCCCATTATATATAAAATTGTGCAACTAAAAACGCGTCCGACCGATCATACTTCACAACATATTATACAATATTATATAAATATTTCTATTTCAGCACTGAACATGAACTGAACGAAAAGCCTACATCGGAACTCGGAACAACGTGTAATACAGAATTTTAACGATAGACTTGGAAATTTAAATGTACCAAAAATAAATGTTGTGGTGTAAAAGCTAAGCTCTTTATGTTGGAAACGCCAAAAAACCCACAAAAATAAGTCTACTTAAATATATTATTATTTTTAATATTATATGTACTATCGTTTCATAATGCATGTAATGCAACATGTTCGTATTAGCATTTATGCGCTATTTATTACCAATTATTTAACAGTTAAACAATTTATGACCTCTAATTGAAATTATTGTACCTGCGTAAGTACCTCATAACTATAACCGTTGGACTATATGAACATAAACGCCAATGTACAATCGTAAAATTACATTATTAAAACATTCCATGAAAGGAACTGTAGTTTTCCAATTTCTAATGCGCACAATTACTGAGTAGTAGTTTGTATATATAGGTCATAAAAGTTGACTTTTGACTGTTTTTTATGGAGTCCGATTTTATATTTCTTTTGGAAACGCTAAACATTAAACTGCTGGATAACTATTCCTGGATAATGTTCCTGTTTCATGGACAACATGTACATAGCTTTTCGGACTTGGCATTTATAGAAACAACTTTTCGCATGGAGGTGCTGGGAAAATGTCAATGACGCGTACTTTTCAGCATGAATCGCCTGGCAGTGTCACGATGGTTTTGTCTATGAAAAATGGAATGAAATTTATGAAATTCAGAATAAATGTGTCATTTACTTTTACATCAATAGCTACAAATTATTAGAATTTCGAAAATTCAATTGTTTGGATATTGGATGTACCATCAGTTGCCCATGTTGGAATCTTCTTCCCTTTTCTATGACCCTGGTTCACTTCATCGAAATCTTCGATCCGGGTTATGTCATATATGCTCATGTGACCCATGTCTAAGGGTTCCTCCTCTATCCAACTTCCAGAACGGGAGATGGAAGAGCAAACTGAGGTTTGAGTTTTGGTTTCATTCCAGGAGATTGTCCAGTAAGTTCAGTTTTACGAGGATACACAGGTGGAAGAGGACGAAAATGCATGGCCTTGATTGGTTTTAAAACTTGATTGGTTTTTGGAAATTGTCAACCTTGCTTGTTCAGCAATTTGGTTTTGTCTCACGGCGATTTCATGCGGTCTAGAAAAACGAAATCATTCCAGTCACCCGAAAATCCAAAAACATTTTTCCAACCCCTCATCAAAATTTTTAACTCATTTCTATTAAAATTCATTTTACGTTACCTCTTACTGGCTTCGAGTTTCTTGAGCTGTTCAGCGTTTATTTTCTTCTGACGGTATTCCATGCTTTGAAATCCAGTATTGAAAGTCGGTCCAAGTTTGAACCTTTCATAACCACCTTTCCGGGTGATACCGAAATCGGAGTTTTCTGCTTCATTACGTGTTTCCCTCCGAATCCACATTTTTTCCATCCAGGTGATGATGATGTTGGAATGGGGAATTTTGTTTCACCATGAGTCTAGCACCGGAAGCTAATTTCTTCGACCCGGATGATCCCGGAATGATTGTAGCCTGGAACGGTGTCTTGGTTTTAAAATAAGGTTCTGGTTTCTTCCGGACGGCAAATGGAGTGGGCGGTTTACGCATTGGTGTGTCATCAAACTTCAACTGTGACCGTGCATTTCCAGTGAACAATTAAAATTGAAATTAAGCACAAAGAGGAAATTCAAAATAGAAGAAAAGTGGTAAAAACAAACCTTTTCTTTGTTTTGAAACTGGGGAAAGCGAAAGTCGATTCTCGTAGTCAGCACCAGGGCAAAAAGTTGACAAAGCGTATGTTTCATTCCATAATTCCATTACTTTCCCGGTCCGATTTTCTGGACGTAGATGACATCCTGTGGAAAGCTGGACATTTTGGCTGGAAGACATCTCTGCATGGAATCTCCCATGCTTCCCTTCCCAGAGGATTCTGACTCAGTTTGATCATTCTCCAGAACCAAAGTCCCTACTGACAACTCCGGAATGATATTCAGGATTTTCGCAGTTGTACTTATCATCACGAATTCGGGGACCAGAATGTTTGGAGATCCGCGAATTCGGTTCGGGTCAAATGGCAAGCCTGATGTTGCATCTTGTGTTTCATTGTTCGAATCAACATGAAATCCTTCCGTGAAGGATTCAGATGATTGAATCGGGTACAAGACCATTTTCTGAATGGCTTCTTCAAGATGCTTCACTTTCGGTTCCTCAACAACAGGATGGACATTGGTTTTACCTGTAGGCTTCACCTCCCTACCCAACCGAATGGCCTAGTCCCCTTCAACTTTGACGTATTTCAAAATTCCATTACAACTAAAAAATATGAACGTTAATCCTCAAACAGGGTCAAACGTCAAACCAGGTCACGAAAAAATGTCGAAAAATCAGTCTTACATGACGAGCTTTTGTCAATTCAGGTTGTGATTCCAGTTTGGAAGCCAAGGTGTCCAAATTGTTTCCCCAACGTTGCAGTTGCGACAGTTCGACATTGCTCGTTCCGATCACAAAACTTTCCTCCTGGTGAGGTGAGGTCACTCGATGGTTTCTCCGTCTTTGGGCAACGACATGCAAAACATTTTGTCCCATGTTCATCCTTCGTTTTCGCAATTGTTCGAGATCTTGTTTTCATAGCCATTGTTCTCACGTTTACAAAAGTCAAAGGTTAAGTCAGTGTCACTGTGTGAAACGCTGGGAAATTGGTATGCGGTGCACTTTCGAGATTTCAATACTCCTCGTAAAAATGAAGAAAAACACTCCATGGTAACATGGTAACAAATTCGTGACCTTGGGGTTTTGGACGGTGACTAAGAAATCGAAAATGTCAGACATTCTTGGAATTTGAAACAGGATCTTTGATTTTGATGACAATGTCCATATCCAGAGATTTGAGACCTTGGATCGCTCTGATTTTGTTTCTCGCCCTAAGTTACCCGGCAATCGACAACTTCAGTCAACCTTTCCCCAAGGATAAACTATGAGCAAGGCTACCCGATTTATGAAGCGACGAAAATATCCGGATCACGTACCATTGAAAAAAACAAATGCATTTTGAAACCACAAGTATTGTCATTTCTGAACGGAACCCGGTACCTGGGATCTTACAGTCCTTACTTTAAACGGGTCATCCTTCCGACGCGGATCATATGTGCGGGTAAGTTGCTCACGGAAAAAGGGATGGTGGGTAGAATGCTGTCGAAAAAAGGGAGTGCTAACATCACATGTGGGACATCGATGTCAAGAGAGAAAAATTACTGCAACTGTTCAATGAGACATGCGGGAGTGACGATGACTGTGCCAAAGCGACGTACCGGGACAGGAAGTACGATGACTACGACATACTCGGGAACTACTGGCCTATGTTCGGAGGATACAACTTGACCCGACCCTCAGGTCTGATCTGTGGGGTTGACAAGAACAACAACAAACAAGCTTGTATTTGTTCTTACAATGAGGAAACGAAGAGTTAGTTATGAGAAATGCCATGAGAAAAAGAGTTATTGTCAACAACCCCTTTTTGCAAAGTGTGTCAAAAGGTCAAGACCCGGTTACGTTGCATGGACGGGAGTATTTGCAGAATGATCCACGACACTCAGAATTTCACCAAATCGTATCTAGGATGTCGATGTGTCGACGAAGCGTTTTGCGAACCACATAATGATATCCCCGTGAGAGAGTTACTCTGGATCAAAAACAGTCGGGAACATAAGACAAATCTCTTGAGTCACCTATTCTTCGGCGGGATCCCGGCCGGAGTCTACTCTTCCTCACCTGTTCTTTTGATCTCCGTCATCGAATTGATCGTTAACGTCACCGCCGTCGTGTCCACCGTCTTAATGTACTATCGTCATTCCAAAAAGAATACAGTCCACCCTGAATCCAAGATCCGCAGCACAAAGACAAAAAACCTCGTAAACCTCCAAGACGTAAATTCCGTCACCTTTACAGCACTCTCGTCGACCCGGGTTTTCGACGTCGGAGCGTCTCCTCTACTTTCCAACTCAGCTATGAATATCCATTCCAGAAAACCGTCATTTGGGACAAATCCAAAAGCCTTGTTTAACCAGACGGTTCTCATCCTCGTCAAAATCCCATGAAATCACCTCCGCAAACAATTCCTCCAAGTCGGGGAAAATCAGCCGAAAAAGTCCGAAAATGTAACTCAGCCGTTCATCCATTTAGTACCGGAATTCCCCACATTGTACGTAGACAATCAAGCGTTGTTAGTTGTTAGCCTTGCTTGCTAGTGTCGGATCCTCCAAAAACTCGAATTCCATGAAATGTTTTTATGAAAATCCATTTATTTGCAAAATAAATGCACAACTCTTTTCAATGAAAAACGACGCCGTTTGATTAAACTCCAAGTACGTCTTATAAAGCCAGACGAAATACGAGACAAGACGGCGCTGGGGAACGCGCCTTTCCAGACTGCTTGGCGCGAGGGAACACGTAAACGGAGGCTTGAATAGGGCGTTGACCCCTTTAGTCTCAAAGAGACAGTGGACCAAGGAATGAATATCTCATCGTCATTTCGTGAATGTGTCTTGAATTTTGAGAGTTTTTTTCATTGTGATTTTACAACTAGGGAAAACTATTATATTTTCTGTTATTTCGAAAAAACTGAACTTTTAAAATGTTTCCGCCAGTCGACGTGGCAATTGGTACAAGTTTAAGTGATAGTGACAGTGACAATGACTTTGAAGATCCGGACTGTGTCCAAGTCCCTGGAAGTGGAAAAGCGCTTGGGTATTTGAATTTTTCCGGAAATGAAAATGAAGCGAAATCAGGTTGGTGAATCATAGTTTTTGTTTCCATGGATAATGAGTTTGCCAAACAGTCGAGTCATCGAGTTGTTTCGTGTCCGCAGGGATGTCATTGGTGTCAAAGCCGTTGTCGTCGATGGAGTGGTCGAAGATCAAGTCTGACAAGTTCATTTCGAATGGTAACTTGAATTTTCCTTCAATGGATATGGCGTCGCATCCGAGTAGCAGTAAAACTACGAAAATGGGATGGGATGCTTTCAAAACGGTAAGAAATCTCCTTTTTTTTTAATTGTGACATGGTTTTTTGAAACTGAAAACGTTTTCGTTTTTCTACCAGTTAATCCCTGCTTCTCACCCTGATTCACATGAAGATGACATGCATTTGGGAGATGACGAAGACGATGGATTGGGGATCACTGAAACATTCTCGGAATACTCTCCAGCTAAATGTAAGTGTGTTTTCTTTTGACATTTGACCAGCAGCCAGCGGCGAATAAGATTTGTCCAGCATCGTATAATGTCGTATTCTTACTGATCGTGCTGTTCTTGTTGACAGTGAACTATGGAGAACGTCATCCGGATCCCGTGGTCGAGACGGCGTCTTTGTCAACCGTCTCCGTCCCTGACATTCGGACTAAACTGCATCTTCCTGGACACATCATTAGTTCTGGAGCCTTGTCCGAACTTCAATTGGAGGCTGTGATTTATGCATGTCAACAGCACGATACATTTCTGCCAAGTGGGGAACGAGCTGGATACCTCGTTGGTGAGATATTCACATTTAATCATATATGATTACATATTTTGATGTGAGGTGCTGACATGTGACATATGTGATTGTTATGTGTCAACAGGTGACGGTGCAGGTGTCGGGAAGGGTCGAACCATCGCTGGGATCATCTACGAAAACTTCCTTTGCGGTAGGAAGAAAGCTCTATGGATCTCAATTTCCCCTGACCTCAAACAGGATTGTGAGAGAGACTTGGATGACATCGGGGCTGATGGGATTAAAGTCATTCCCTTGAATAAATTAAAATATGGTCGTATAACGGATGTGAAACAAGGTGTTATCTTCAGCACTTATGCTTCACTTATCGGTGAATCTACTCAGCAAGGTGGAGAGTTCAATTCAAGAATGAAACAGTTATTGGATTGGTGTACACAAGACTTTGATGGGGTGGTAAGAAAACATTTCCCACGATTTAATAAACAGTCTCCATTTCACGTTGCACTCTTTAATGAGGATTTAATTTGGTGTACAGATCATCTTTGATGAGTGTCATCGAGCAAAGAATTTATGTCCTGCTGAAAGTACCAAGTCTACCAAGACCGGGAAAGCTGTCTTTGATTTACAAAATTTGTTAAAATCCGCAAGAATTGTGTATGCATCTGCTACTGGAGCTTCTGAACCGAAAAATATGGCGTACATGACCCGACTTGGGATTTGGGGTCGTTCCACCCCGTTTCAAAACTTTGAGAGTTTTATTAAATCGATAGAGAAAAGGTGAGAATTCAGATTGATCCCAATTCACCTTCATTCGCGAATTTCAAGATTAAAGAAGACTAATTTAATCAGGGTTCTAATTGAATCACTTTAATAGAGGCATTGGAGCAATGGAACTGATAGCTATGGATATGAAACAGAGAGGCGCTTACATTGCTCGCCAGCTTAGCTTTCATGGAGTTAAATTCAGCGTCGAGGAAGTACCTT